>JAUMHQ010000070.1:9837081-9875316 GCA_032361165.1 Enteromius paludinosus
GAAAATGCAAGTGCATTTAGCCGCAGCGGCGATTAGGCGCTTCAGGATAAACAAACACATCGCGCACGCGCAAGTCTCTCAGCGCGCCGGTTAATTATTTGAAACAAACCAAATATGGCATAGTGAAATATAAATATACAGGTCAGTTCAAATTATTAATTCCCCTACCTAATTCTTTTAAAATTAGAATTTAAAAAAAGGTGTAATAACATTTAATAAACTTTGGTTTAAATAATAGAGTAAAATACTGATAGTAATATTATGATAACCATAATATTTCTGTAATTTAATAAGTTACATTTGAAATGTCATCAATTTAATATTTTTAAATAATTATAGATAAGATAAATTAATAGAACTACTCCTTATAAATTGCTAAAAAAAAGTATTTATTATATAAACAATTATGATTTAATAATAGTTATAACAGAATTAATCAAATAAATCAGCATTTGTAATTTTATAATAAATTAAAATAATTTAGTGATGGTGATGATGATAAAACAATAGCATTTTTATTAATAGAAATTTATTTATTTAGGTTTTGTATTTATTTACGTATTAATCATTTCATTTTTTTATGCTGTTGATATAGATAGATTATTAGAATTAATAATAATAATATTTTCTAAAACACAAACTAGTGTGTAATGGTGAATATATTTGAACAGCTGTTGTTCGTTACAGCACACAGCAGTTAAGAGTTGCAGGCTTCCTAAAGAGCTCTGTTTGTGTCTTTTTTTTCAGACACGCGCCTTCCTGACGGAGTACTACAGGGAGCATAACCTGGAACTTTTACGGCTGCTGAATCGGCTGGGTCAGGCGTTACCCACCTGGCTCAGAGAAGAGCTCCAGAGCAGCAGCTGGAGCTGAGACAGTGTCACTTGCACCTCCAGTATCAGAACGCCTAAAAACAGTGTCCGCTCACTACAGAGGTACCAAAACCACTTGCTTCAAAACCATAGTAGCAGATGAAATGATGTGATGGCTTTGAGTGGACTGCAAACTTCAGCCTCTCTCTGCTGCCAAGGTGCTTACGGTCTGAGATGTTGAAGACGAAGGAATGCTGGGAAATGTAGTCCCTCCTCTTATCTGTGACAGACCTGCCTGGCAGGACCAGAACGCACTACCAGTGTGGACAAGCATGAATTTATCGGCGACTTCAGTGTGTTAATACACACTAGTACTCGTACAAAAACACACACAGTCTAGCCTTGATCATCTCGTCTGAGGAATGATTGTAAAACATTGTACATTTAAAAGCGTTGTATATTTTGGGTCCGGGTGGGTGGGATTTTGACAGCGTGTGTGTACAGCCAGAGCTCTGTTTCAATAGATCGGCAGCCCTTGTCTTCTCCACACGCACAAACGCACAAAGCTGGTTCAGATACCTAACGGTAAGAAAGTATATGCAATCGAGGGAGCATCTGTTCAATGTCTCGTCTCCCACTAGAGTCCAGTGGAAAGCTTTTATTTCAAGTGTCTTATCAGGTGTATCCCGTATTTATCCTATTCATGCACTTTCCTCTACACTACGCACACTGAAGTGTGGAAGTTATTGTAGACGCTGTGGCAGATGTGTTGTATGTCAGGAGCTGTGAAAGCGGGAGAGGAGAAGGGCTGTGCTGTGATGTGTGGTCTGTCCTACACGAGGAGCTGCTGTCTTGTCTTTTTTTTTTTTGTTTTTTTTTTGGTAAAAAATGTATTTTAAAAACTCCCAACGCTGTATTATCTCTAATAAACACTTAGAGAGGTTGGATATGTTTGTGTGAATCATTTGGTCTGGATTTGAGCCTTTTGAGATGGTATTATGGGCTTGAAGATAAAATTTGATGCCAGTGTGTTAAGTGTCAGATTTTAATTTTATTAGACATAAACTCTTGTCGAAAAGTTCGGATTTTTCAAATAAGGTATTTAATAATAAATAATAATAAATAAATAATTTTATAATAAATCTAATTTATTCCTTTTATAGCAGCCATTACGGTTTTAGATGCCTGTGAGTGTTGCCGCCAAATAAACTTGCAAAGGGAGCACAGTTCTGTCTAGAGAAGCACTTTTTAATATTTTTATATTTGCTGCATAAAAGCACAAGTCGTACTGTGTCTAACACTGAATACATTTCAAGTAGCTCTGCCTTCATTTCAGTGACTTCAAGCAAACCACATTTCTCTAACCACAGATCACACTACTGCTTAATGAACTTCCTGTGAAAGAGTTGCTGAGAGAAAACGTGTCTGTAAAAGGACATGAATGTGAATAAGATCCTTTTCCTTTCCTTTCAAAATGCACTGTTCGTCATAATTTCTTAAAATACTCCAACACCGTTCATGAAAGCCTGATATGTGTCTGTATAAATACCCACAATCAGTAAAAAAAAATTTAATTCAGCAAGGGGTTATATGACTGGCCTTTTTTTTAATCTCTTGAAATAATATTCTACTTGTCATGCCTTTTCTTTCCACACAGTGGAGCTATGGGCTTTGAGTTGATTTTGATGGTGGCCTAATGCTCTCCTCATCTCACATAATGCATGCATACACACGCTGTACACCTGGAACATTTCCACTTTATTAATAACTCATGAGCTTTAATGCTTTACTGGCTGCTCAGTGGGTGTTTGGCCACAAATGGGTTTACACCTCTATTGAGTGTGTTTGTGTATTATTCACGTGAATTTATGTAGTTGTAGTAGTGTTGGTAAAAAGCCACTGCTGTTCTAAATGACTTACTAAACAGGTTTTGTCAATGATGTTAATCATCCCTTTTTAATTTATCCTGTTGAGAAAGTTCAGTACAAAAGGTATTTAAATTCTGTAATCAATTACTCTGTTCCTAACCAGTATTCGCTTTCTTCTGTGAAACACACAAAAAGAACAGCTTTTGTCAGAACCAGAAAAATTGTGTGAACAATCCCAATGAGAAGCCTTTGCTCTAACACCTTGATGACAACTAATTGCTTACTATACAGTAAACAGCCAAGGCTACTCATTTGGAGCATTTTTTTTTCCCCTCTCTGGCTTCCTCCTCCATTTTCTCTCCCTGCTCTAAAATTTCCCACTTGGGCGAGACTGTCGTCTGTTTTGGTTTAATGTAGGAAATTGACTCATTTTGTGGCATTGATTTCCTCTCTGCTACATAGCGGAGATCGCTGGCAGAGCAAACCTGAGAGCGGTCGATAGCCCTTCAGAGGGCCAGACATGTGTGCCGCACCTCTCCGCTCTTTAGAGACAGAGAGTGATCGTGTGCCAGTTTGTTTCCCCCATTTTAATTCTCCAAACCTTCGTCTGTATAACTACAGCAGTAATCTACTAAGGTAGCCTTTTTACCGTCATCTATAAGTGTTTCAGGTGTAGCTATTATGACATGTGACATGATTTATGCTGTCTGTCAGTGGCCGTCTGGCTTCACTAGCATTCAAAGGCCACTAGTTCAATGCCATCCTTTGATTTATTTAACTCCAAATACAAGCCCAGACCAAGTATGTACGTTTGTATTTATTTGGTTTTCTGAGGTGGAGAATTATTATGACAGAGACCTATATTCCGTACATACAGTGAAAGTAATGGCAACTATGACTGTTTAACTATTAACAACTTTTGTGTTCAACAGAAAAATGAGTGCCATAAAAGTTTGGACCAACAAAGGGGTGGATAATGATGATATAATTGATATGCATCTAATAATGTGGCTTTATTGACTGTGTCCTCTGTGGGTTTAGTAGGTCACTGTTTGTCCTTTCCGTGCACACTTCCACAGTAAGCATCACTTAGCCTGTATACCGGAGAGTCGGCCTCCACAGCCTCTGTTCTGGGAACTCATTAGCAGGTAAACATCTTTCTGTGATTCTGAGGTAATTAAAGGATCAATAAAACATGTAAGCTTGGTCTCATCAACTCTACTTCACCTGCACTGAGCTCATTTTGGGTCAATATCAGGCACGGTTTATTTCTGTTGGGAGAGAGAGGAGGAATATTTCCTCCTTAATAGTTGGTTGTAATACACTGACTGCCCAGGTGGTGTCAACACTGTATTTTCTTCATTTTTTTTCCACCAAATTGCCTTGTATTTTATTATATTTCCATATTTTCTAACAGTCACCCCTATCCAGAAACACTCAAATGCACCATCACAGTAAAACGTAATGTAGTTTATACAAAGTAATGATAAATGTATATATCTGCTATAAATGTGATATCAATATATTTGTAAAAAATAATCAATTTTTTGTTATTTACCATTGTATAACATTTCAAACACAAGCGCATAATCCTGTAGGCTGGTGTGCTAAAGGAATGTAACACGGTCCTGTTAGAGGACAGCAGTGTTTACTCTCAGACAATTCAGCTCTGCTCACAAAATTACTCGGACATACAGAATACCACCCTGGACTAACAAACCGAGAAGAGCTACAGAACTAGTTTCATTTAGCTACATCTACTTAAGAGGGAAAAACAGCATTTATGCTGCTAGATGGATTATAACAGCAAGCATTCTCTGTTAATTTGGCTTGGTTCGAGTTGAACGTCAAGATAAGGACTCACCAAAAGGTTAATCAACAGACAAGCAATTTGGTGGCAATTATGAATGTGCTGGTGCTTTGCTTCTGCTTGGTGCTAGGAATAATTCATACTACGGAGGAAAAGCTTCTCAGACGGAGCAGAGTTCCCCCACATATTGTTTTTGTGATGGTGGATGACCAAGGCTACAATGACATTGGGTACCATGGCTCGGAGATCCACACACCCGTGTTGGACCAGCTGGCTGGCGAAGGGGTGAAGCTGGAAAACTACTATGTTCAGCCCATCTGTTCTCCCTCACGCAGCCAGCTTATGACTGGACGGTAAGAGACCCACTTTTGTTTTTCTAATGACGCTATTTTGTTAAAACACTTCTGTTTACACGTACTATGATTATACTACTATAAATGATCTTATACTGTCTATTGCTTATTCAATTGATTCAAGTAGCTTGGAGTTTAAACCCAGTGAATTTATTAGCATAGACGAGACTTCCAAGAATACTGAACTGGATGGTCACTGTCACGCAAAGTTTAGCTCCAACCCTAATATAAGCAAGGTCTTTTGGGGTTACTAAAAAGGTTAGAGGTATCTATGTTTGATCAGGATTTTGATTTAAACTCTGAAAGGCACTGGCAGATTTGAGAAACCTTGGTGTAGAATCTGTTTTTCTTGACTAAAATCACCACCTACCATCTATTGCTTCAGGTATCAGATTCACACTGGGCTTCAACATTCGATCATCCGTGCACGGCAACCCCTCTGCTTGCCCCCCGACATACCGACACTCCCCGAGAGGCTCCGGCAGGCTGGTTACAGCACTCACATGGTAGGGAAATGGCATCTGGGTTTTTGTCGTCCCGAGTGTCTGCCAACGAGCCGTGGCTTTCAAAGCTTCCTTGGATCGCTTACGGGGAGCGGAGACCATTTCAGCTTCCAAAGCTGTGACGGTGCAGAGGCCTGTGGGTTCGACCTGCATGATGGAGAACGGCCGGCCTGGGAGCTGAGTGGGAATTATTCAACGAGGCTTTACACTGAGAGGTGAGAAACACCAACCATTTGTGAACCAAATACTGTGCCGGGTTGAGTCACGTAAGCTTTTGTGGTCATTTGGACTCTTTACAGAGTGAAAGAAATCCTGAGAGGTCATGACCAGCGGACGCCCCTGTTTCTATACGTGGCCCTCCAGGCCGTGCACACCCCGTTACAAGCTCCTGAGCATCTTCTCAGACGCTACCAGACCCTTAGCAACAGACCCCGGCGCCACTATGCCGCAATGGTGAGCGGCGTAGACGAGTCAGTAGGGGAGATTGTCAGTGAGCTACAGGACCGAGGCTACTACAACAACTCTGTGCTTATCTACTCTTCAGACAACGGGGGCCAACCTCTCTCGGGAGGTTGTAATTGGCCCCTGCGTGGCGGCAAAGGCTCCTACTGGGAAGGTGGAGTTCGAGCAGTTGGTTTTGTACACAGCCCACTGTTAAAAAGGAAGGGGGTGGTGAGTCAAGCTCTGATTCACATCTCCGATTGGTACCCAACTCTGCTGTCTCTTACAGGATACAGAGAATCTGATTCCAGCCGACTGGACGGCCAAGATGTTTGGGGTGCAATAAGCACTGGCCTGCCTTGTCCACGAACTGAAATACTCTTCAACATTGACCCGGTTTCACGCAAGCATGGAGAAGTCGACCTGAGACTCCTAAATCTTAATGGTTTTGGGATCTGGGACACTGGAGTGCGTGCAGCCATTCGAGCTGGCGACTGGAAACTTCTGACAGGGAACGTAGGCGATGGAGACTGGTTTCCTCCGCAGACGATGCCGGGAGGTCCTCAGCAGTGGCAGGGCATGGAAAAAAGACGTGACCAGCGAGGGAAGTCTGTTTGGCTTTTCAACGTCACTGCTGATCCCTATGAGAGGGCGGATTTGGCAGAGGCACGGCCTGAAGTGGTCAAGTTGTTGTTGACCCGACTTGCGGAGTACAATCGGACTGCTGTGCCTCCACGCAATCCACCTGACGACCCGATGGCTGACCCTCAACTTCACGGAGGGGTGTGGACTCCCTGGCTAGGTCAGGAAGAGGCAGGAGATGAAGGGGATGATGAAGAACCAGACAACACCAACAGAAAGGCCAGATCCAAGAATTCCTGCAGAGTCTGCAAACTCAAGGCCTTGTTCAAAAAAGTCGGTACCCGTATGCAAAGGGCTGCAATGTTCTTGTAGCCAGATGAGGACAATTTGTAACACTCTGGCAAAAATATATGCATTGCCATAGATGTAGGTAAATGTCATTCCCGTATTGTTAGATAGCACTTACCATTCATGCGTATATTTAACAAGTTCCCATCTGCATGATGGAATGGATTTAGCGGAACAGTTCAGATCAATGGAACCCAGAGCAAAGTGGATTTGATCACATTTGAATCCATGAGCACTTAATGTAGATATTGCTGGAACTTTATTAGATGATCCAGTTATTTGAATACAGAAAATGATGCAAGTAGTGGCATTGATTTGATAGAAAATAATACAGCACTTATATTGTTCTTCACTTGTTCGTTGGACCAGTGTTCTCTAATCCACCCCCTGGTTCACTTTCTCTCGTCTATCTGTTCTTTCTCTGACATTCCTCTGCCTTGCACTCCTCCTCACGCCTCTCTCATTCTCCTACCTTTTGCTTTAATGCTTGTGCTCTATCCAAATCTGCTCTGACATTGCCCACCACAACCAGAATAACACATGATTCTTCATTGTTTCTGCGCTTTCTCCTCCACCTGTTCCTTGTCCTCTTACATTCCTTCTGAGTTTGAGTAGATCGGGTCAGTGCAGATGTAGAAGCCAGTAAACAGCGATAAAGTAAGTTCTTTTATGTAAAACGAGGGCTATTTGAGGAGGAGGATGATCACTCTCGGGTATGAAGGCTGTGTGCCTTTATACGAGACATTCTTGGCCTGCTCATCTCCCGGTTTCAAGAGACTTAATGCATTTCACAAGACATGATGAAATGCGCTCTGTATTCAATGCAACGCGTATTCCAAAATAGAATTTTAGAAATTTTCGAATATTTAAATTTGACTTCTACGTATGTAAATAGATTTACTGTAATGTAAGTGTATTTGTGAGTCAGTGTCTTCTGTCAGCACTTCTACAGAATAACCCATCCTTTTGATTTGTTCACAATCCCATAAAAATGTGTTCAGTCACAAAGCATAAAAATAACCTCCTATCAAGCTGCAAAGAAGTGACATGCATTAATCTCATTCATAAGAATTAATTAAAGGAGAATGTTTCCTTACAGTAAGTCCTATACTCTTAAGAAATGCTTTAGTGTTGGAAGATAAGGAACTTAGAGCAAGGTAAGTCAATACAAAAGATAATCTTAGTACATAGTTGAGATAATGAAAACCAGCTGTTTACCTTAAGAGCTACGGAGCAAGAATTACTGTGTACTTTTTGGTGGAGACTGTTGCTTTTAAAGATTCATTAAACCATGGTTCAAACTGACTGATCTGCTCCTCCTTTCCAGTGGATTGTTGAATAATACTTTATTTTAAATGTAAAAGGGTTAGTTGGCCCAAAAATGATGTCAAAACCTGTATGACTGTCCTCTGTGGGACATAAAAAAGAAGAATTTGATCTTGTTCATAGGTAGTAGTTATAAATCGGGTTTGGAATGACATTTTGAGCGACCTATCCCTTTAAGATGTGATTAAATTTCCTCTAAGCTTGTGAACTAACTAAAAACTATTTCAGACGTCTAGTTTGGAAACACAAATACTAGACACACCTTTACAATCTCTGATGTAAATCTGTTGTATACTTTTCTGAGGTCATAGTCCAGAGAGCACTTTTTTCTTGTTATAATTTGCCCATTCAAAGAAAAGTCTGAATTATTACACCAGAACTGTTATCTCTTCTTATGAGCGTAAGTGTTATAATTTCACCATTACAACAAAAACTTACAACTTCCTCCTCCTGTTTATCTCTGAAAACAACTCAAAACAGCATCAACCCACTTTGGAAAGCCTTCAACTGTGGTAAGAATGCACAATGGGCTGGCCTAGAGAGAGTGATCTGACTAACTCCCTCACTCTGTGTATGAGTCATCCTGAACACATGCTGAGTTTGGCATCTCTCAAAGGTGCTGTGAGCGATTTGTTTATGAAATACCACGCATAAAATATCCTTACTACCTGACAGATACAAGGATTCAGGTAAAAAAAAAAAAGTCTCCAAGACTCCAAAAAACTAAACGTTTAGGGGCCAAATGATGTTTTTGTTGCCAAAGTGCAAAGTCATTTGATACAGATGGTTGCTGGGAACGCTGTTGTCCATACTCACACAGTCTATAGCAGTAATTGAGAAACTACACCAGCCTAGTACGGAACGGTTTCAGAAGACTCCGGAGTAATAGTGTGTGTGTGTATAGGGTCTGAATACATCTGACTTCTTTATATTTCTTTACATTGTAGTTTGCAATCACTCTAAAGATCAGAATTGTATTTGTGCCACATAAATGTCAGTGTGTTTTCTAAGCATATTTCTGCCTGTTTGAATTAAAAGTCAAATTATGCATTGTTTATCTTTCCAATATGTCATACGCCTACAGCCAGACTTTCGAACAAAGCTCTCCACAATCGATTCAACCTTATACAATTGCGCTGCACTATACCAGACAATACATTTTGTTTTTGTAACATTTAGTTATTTTTTGAATAACGTGTTACCTAAACTGCATGAACAACTATTTCAGGCCTGAAGCCAATGTCACTGTAAATGTCTTTAATTCACTTTAAATAGGACAATCCTAAAAAAAAAAAAGATTCTCATCCAGTGACTATGATGTATTAAATAGCTTTTTTTGAATCATCTAAATGATTCTTTGAAAATTGTTGGCAAACCGTACATCACAACCTCAAGAAGCATAACATGACAAAAACATACACTGTGAAATATTAATGCATGAAACACACTATTTTTTTTCTTACTGTCAACCATCATGCATGTTTGAATTTGTCAACATCAGGTTGCTCACAAGTTTTTGAAGGCTGGGGTTTTGGTGAAAGTGCAGGTTGTTGAAGGAATAGGGGTGGTCTATTTCCGTTAAGTATGGTTGAAATTAGCAAAATGACTGAAATTGCTTACAGCGTCCCAGCACGCTAAGAGCAGTAGACATATTTGCTCCACAAATCAATAAAGCAGCATAATATGGTGGTGTGGCAACACAATCATCGCTACATCGGGCAGCAGGCAACAAGCAAATTATAATTCTTAAGATGATAATTGCGCTTTTGTAAAGACATCAAGTGTAATACAATACATTTGCATTAAGCCCAAACTGCTCTTGATATTTTAGCCTGTTTGGTGACACTTCAGTTGATCTTCAGTTATACAGATGAAGCGACAATGCGGTCATAGCTTGACAGTGCTGATAACTTTGTAACAATTTTAGCTCAAATTTAAAGCACGTAACACAAAATAGACCGTATAAATCAATACGTTAAGCATCACACATGATTCAAACATGATCTACAAATATAGTCTGTAATACTTAAAGCAGCACTTTTGCCAACAAGCCATCCATCCAAGCTGCTGCGTTTTTGCTGAGGACTTGGTATACCAAACTGTGGCATTTCCAAGCATGCAAGGACACATTCTCATACACAGCAACAGCACTACGGGAACACTGCAATTAATAACCACCCACCTCTACTCCGCTCTAATTAAGCTTTCATATCAACCTGCCTCTGTGTAATTACAGTCCCTGCACTTCTTATGCATTCATTGCTAATCGGACTGTTTTGCTCCACAAGGTTGACCATGAAAGAAGAGAGAGCATTTACAACCATGAGAGACAGAGTTGTTACATCCTTTTCCCAAGAAGTGATAAAAGTCCACATAATGGACTGATATAATTGCTGAAACCCGAAGCAGACTTTCATCATACAAGTAAATCTGTTTGTAATAACGTAGCGGAGTAGGTTTTATTTTTTTGTCTAGTCTGTTTGTGCATGCACACCTGTAAATGAAAAAAAAAAAATCTTTGTACCTGTTGTTTTCAAGATGATAAAAATGACTACAAATACTATAAGAATGAATGAGTGATGTTTAACCAAAAAGTGACATTTGTATTTATTTGTTAGCAGGACTATTGACAAGATGATGGTGCGCTGTTACATATATCCTGACTATAAAAACGGCAATAAAACATCTGATTGGGTATTTTAGAATGCATCTACATTAAACACATTAAACTGAGCTTGTGTAGCTGAATACAGCATCAGGATCTATGTATTTACACCGATACAACATTTTGGGCCTTATTATCTAGACACTGCTCCTTTGATAAGCCAAAATGAAGCACAAGTTTTCAAAGCTGAATTTTGCTTCCAGTTTCTTTCGGGAAGTAAAACTAGTTTTCCAGTGATGGATTCCAGTGTGTTTATAGATTAACATTACTATTTGAGATTGTGATGACACCTGTCAAGAACAATGTACAAGCACAGTGAAACAGGACTGCACATTGCCAGTGCCCTTTATCCGGCTAAATATTGAATATTTCATGAATATGAGCTAGGGGGGGGACTGCAAAATCAACATTTAAATGATTCAGCTTTCTGTCAAACGTGTCAAAGAGCAACAACCAACCAGTGGCGGTGCCAGTCCAGTCATAGAGCCAAAATGTCATCTGCATGTTAACAATAGTAATTTTTAGGCCTGTACTTCTTATATATCATTTTTTTTAAAGAGCAGATGCTGCCGTTTTTAATTTCCTAGCTTCTGGTGTCAGAAGATCATTATTTTATCAGTGTAATCATAACCACAATGGTTTGTAGCGCAAATAGTTTTACCTTTCACATTATTCTAGCTATTCAACCAACAGTGCTTCATGAATCAGGAATCTCACATTGTCAGGAAATGGATTATGTTCGCATTAAAAAAAATAAGGTGAATATAAAAAAATCAACTCTGATGTGTTTTAACAAACTTGTACACTGTAGGTCGTTGTTATATTCCCATAATATAGTCAGTTCAAGGTGTTTATGTAAAATTGTCTACATCCAAATGCTTCCCCAACAGCTCTCGGCTCATTACGAGTCGACTCTGACACGTTCGATTGAGATTTAACTGCGATTCGTGAACGAAACGTCCAAACCGGAATTCATTCCATTCATTAAAAAGCTCAGACTCCAAAGAAACGATTCGTTCACGTTTATGCATCACCGCGGCAGTCAGTCCATTCGCTTCGTCGTGTCGCGTGCTCTGTGTGTATGTCACTTCTCGACGTCGACAAAGAAAATCTCGCGTTGCTGGCAGCGTTCTCTCTCTCTCTCTCTTTCTCCACCTCCACCAACACACACACGCCACTTACCAGCACCTCTCGCTTCCTTCTCCCCCACCTCCTCCTTTCTCTCTCTCTCACCCTTTGAGTGAGCGAGAAATCTCCCGAACCTGAGCGAGGCGCTCCCGGAGACACCAGAGAGGCGATATCCTCGTAAAGCGCAACATGGCTACAATTGTAACCTCCACCAGGTTTACAGACGAATATCAGCTGTACGAAGAGCTCGGAAAGTAAGCGACCGCACCGCTGCATTTGTGCGGCGCGTTGCACTCACTCTCTCTCTCCACTCACTGCATTGTATCTCGTCGCGTTGCCTGTGTCTAATACAGTGTGTTGACAGCAGCCTTCACACACAGGCGTATCGATTTTGCATGTCAAAAGCCCGCTAACGGAAAGCCCGATTGAGTCGATTCGAGCAGTTCGGTGTGATTATTAAGCCTCGGCGTCCACTAAGCTCGTTTCTTTGTTTATCTTTAGACGCGTTTCCTAACATCGTGCTCGCGCGCGCTACAGGGTGCTCTCGGAGCCTGCGTGTCGTCGTGATGCGAGATGCAGTTACTTTATCGACACTTTATCGACATGCGGACGGACATTCGTTAGAAAGGGAAATACTTCGTTCTGAGGTGCTCGTTTTTGTCATTTGCGTCCTCGTTTTGAATGCACACCCAAACTTTTACAGCATTTAGTAGCATCGATCACATACTGATGACTGCCGCCGCGCGCAGGCTAATAGTACGGTTTGCTGCAGACTTGTGTAACGATGGTTTACTGGAAAATGCAGCTGTTTTGGGCATCATATATCGCACCGTCATTGGGCGGTGTGTGACGTTTGTTGACAGTTGCTGTCCAGCCGCCAAAAACATGAACGTGAAAATGAAGGAAGTGAATTAGCGTTGGCCGATTCATGGATGAATCGTTCTGTTGAGTCGAATCGTTTTGATGAACTAGTTGAACCTGTGTTCAAAACCGGTCCGAGCGATTCTTCGCGAATCGTATCGAATCTTTAAAATCGGTTACTTGGCAATCAAATATCATTCGAATGCAATGTACAGGAAGAGAGTTGGCTTTAATAAATATGAGTAATATTACCTTTGGTAAATAAACATCATACGTGCATTTATATCAAAAAGCCAAATATATCTACATTTTACATGACATGACATGGTGTAATGGTGTGTTAGGAACCACGTACTGACTACTGAACTGTGGTCAGTTCAGTCGTGTGAGCCACACAGATGAGCAAGGTACAATTAAAAGCCTTTGGAGTTAGAATTTTTTAATATTTAGTAACTTCATAAATATAGAAAATAAAACTTTATTAAAAAAAAAAAGTCGGATAAAGTGGATGTCTCACTGAATCACTTTAAAATGCTCTTCTACACAAACTTACGGGAAAAAAATATTAGTGGAAATAATTAATATTTTCCATCAATATGCATCCTATATCTCACCATCATTAGCTGGTCAGAATCTTTAATTGGCCGTAGTTGATCTGCTGACAAAGCATTGACATGCAAGCAACAAAGCACAAATGTAATAATGTACTTAAATGCTTTTGTTTGTGAAATGTACGGTTGACTTGCACTTGACTGGATGATGTGGTACATAACTGTTAATAAAGCTACTGTTTTTGCTACTTTTTTGTTGTTTGTCATAAACATAACTCAATTTTACATGCTAGCCAAATTAGACAAGTTGTAGCCGCCTACAACTTGTCTGATTGGCTAGCATGTTCAGGCATGTTAAATTTAGTTTTTATGTTTATGGCAACAAATGTGATTTCTCTGTGCCAGTGGTGTAAGTTTGGGCCTGTGCTACCTGTTTATCTGAACTAAAGAGGTGCTCACACTGACAGTGATTTTTGTCTTGAGTGACAGCAGCTGATAGCAAAGTGTATACGCTGAACAGAGCTTTACAGTGATTCCACAGCTTCCCATGATTTAAACGCAGTCAGTGTGTGAACGCACCGTAATTGGTGAAGGTTTAACAGGTTAGCATGTTTCATTTAGCCCCTGCTGTTAGATGCCATACCTGCACCAATTCTTCTGCCAAAAAAACCTAGCTGTCAAATCAAAAGTAGCTGTGTGCTCAGAGTACATTTTTTTCAGCCATCATTTAAATAGTAAATATTTCAGTATAGTGTAGTAGATGTTTTATCAGTGGCCAAAACATTTTCAGAGATCCATTAAAAGCCTGAAATGGACATTTATTTTCCATGTTTTCTGTCATCCACACAGCACAGTTTTGTGAGTAAATTATTTGCAGCAGCTTTAATGATCTTACACGCCACACATGTCCTTATTGAGCAGTCATTAGTCTCTAATTAATCATTTAATTAGCACATTTAATGCAGAATTTTTACTTCCAGTGAATTGTTGCAGTCTTTTCCATAATTTTCCATCTAATAGAGTGCAGTAGGAATCTGGATGTAAAAATCACTATCTCTGTAGCGGAATTGATTTTGAACGATCTTATAAGCCTGTGAAGACACACCTGTTGTGAGCTTCGTGGTTGTTGATCAACGGTATATGCTTTGGTTGAAGTCATCAGCCCACATCGCCACACTACTTTTGTGTTTAATACTGTAAAGCTGTTATGACACAGTCTTTGTATACAAATAATGGTGACTTGACCTGACATTGTTTCAACTTATTTTTTTAAATAGTCATCTTCAACAGTGTAAATCCTTATGAAATATTACCCAGGATTGCATATATATATATATATATATATATAATACTAACCTAATAATGCATTACATGTGTTGTTTCTATATGTATGTAATCAATACCTGTTAATCAAAAGTTATATATTTATCTATAATTTGTAACATTATTATGTCATCTGCAGTGTGATTCGTCTGATAGCTGGTTGGTTTAGTTGTAGCTAAAAAGCCCTAATCAGACTCATCCCTATGGGGTTTCATATTTAAAATGAAGATTATGTCATGTTTTTGGCTTAAATTTTGCTTAATTGTGTTATTGACATGCATTGCTGTGTCTTTGCAACAGGGGGGCCTTTTCTGTTGTTCGGCGATGTGTAAAGAAATCAACTGGGCAGGAATATGCTGCTAAGATCATCAACACAAAGAAGCTGTCAGCACGAGGTAAGACCTGCTTTTGCTGCCTGGTTATTGTCTTCCTAGTGTGTTCACAAGTCCTCGTCTTCAAGCAACTAAGGTCTTTCTCTCTCTGCATTGCAAATGCGTAACAGCTAATGCAGAGAACCTGTTGATGTCACTTTTTTCATTCATCTCAGTTGAGTCACTAATCACTGTCAGTATCATCAGTGCTAATTATGCTGTTGATGAAGATGGTCAGGATATGTGAGCCCCAGTTACTGTTTCTGCTCCAACACAAACAAAAGCACTGGATCTATTTCGGGGGAACGGACACTTTGTGTACCTGTCCACTTACGGTATCAGGTTGGGCTGTCTTGGGTTGAATTAAATGAAATGGATTTTAATTAAATGACTCTTTTGGATTGTCAGCTGGACATGGGCATGATTACTCAGAGGTGGCAGCAAAGACTGATCACGATAACACATTAATTGCATTAACTTTGAGTGAACTTTTCACATAGACTGAAATTCATTCACAGCTATATGCACATGGTTTAATTTTTTCTTGTGCTGGTGATATTTTGGTTAGACGTTGTGTTACAATGTAAAAGCAGCTCCTTTCAGCGATTAAAGACTGCGTGAGCAGACGCAAGAGCTGAAGAAATGATTATACTCTCTGTAGACCTTCAAGCTGAATTACAACAGATCCTGTTCTCATTGTGTCCGTATGTGTATGCCACGGTCCCCATGGATGGCCAGTAAACAACAGATTTATTTGAAGGATCCTTGGACAAAAAACATCAGGTAATTAGATCAGCATAGTTTGGCAACTCTCTTAAGCTTCCTTTCAAGAAACTTGGCAACTGTTTTTCTTCAAACTCTTCATCATGCTGGCTGGCACTGCATGAAAAAGCAACAGTACTATTCATCCGGTTAGGCCCACACAAGTGCCAAAGCCCCCTCCTGCGAAATCTCCCCATTCCCTTGGCCTTAATCAAAGCCCAGAGAGATCTCTCGACATGCCAACCTGTTAACGGACACATAAGCTATTATCATCTGTGAGTCATCTTTCAAAGGCCAGGATAGTCTGCAATTACTCAGTCAAACGTTGTTTACACCTTATAGCGTATAGAGTGCAGTACACTCTTGTGTGTTGAAAGTGCTGCAGTCTAATGAATGCTGTTTAATGGTAGTGCTCCAAATGACTTCTTGCTTGTATGTTCTCATAAGTGTAGTTGAAGATTTCATTTCACTTACATTTATGTGAATGTGATGCTTCAATTTCTTTAGTACCCATTTTGCATAACATTCAGATTAGTCCAATGAAATGTAAAAGTAGACCTTATGTAAATACAGAGCACTGAGGATAAACAATGTCCACTTACCTTTGGTTACTCTGATGTCACACCACCCCATCTTCTTTTACTTTTGCTTTGAAACGGTTTCATGAACTTAAAATGAGCAGTGCTTTTGCAATAATCTAGGTTATGTTCTATTCACGCTAATAGATTTGTAACATTTTTAAGTATAAATTACCATGAGTTAAATGTAACTTTAGATTAATTAATGTTCCATGTTCGTTTATGATCTCTAATGCATTAACGTACATTAAATCTAAGGCATTTAAATTGGATAGAGGCAGATCTGAAAGCAAGTTTTGCAGAAGAATGGGATGGGTTTAAGTGGACTAAATGATTGGAGGAGACCGGAAGATCAAGTTTGGACATTATGGCCGGGTTTACTAGACAGGGCCTAGCCTAAGCCAGGATTTGGCAATAGTTCAATTAGGTAAGTAGTAATTTTTATAAACATGCCTTAAAAAAAAAGCATTACTGGTGTGTATCATTATCCCCCGATATCACAGACAAGGCTTAAGGCTAGTCCTAGACTAATATGTAAATCTGAGCCGTTTCGTCTTAGATGCGCACCAGTAATGCTTTTTTCTAATGTATGTTTATAAAAATTAAAATGTCATAATTGAACTACGGCCGAATCCTGGCTTAGTATAAGCCCCGTCTATGAAACCGGGTCTATGATAGGTACTCATTATGACAAGGTCAAAATAGTAAAAACTGTATTTAAAGTACAAATCATGAATGAATCATTCACTGGAAGATAAAGTATGTTTAGAAAAAAGACAGTCAATTTCATTTTCATGCCAACTTTATTTGTATGGTAATATCAGGTCTTACTGTATTTTATTATTTATTACAACAGTAGACTTCAGGTGTAAAAGTTCTCAAATATTTTATAACATAATTTGCATTGTAGTCATTGTTATCAAATCTATGACTCTACACATCAATAATAATTGGTGTAATGAAATATTTAATGTACATGTAATGTTGTATTTTAACACATTTTCATTAGTTTTCTAAATTAAATTGTATCTGCTTTAATGTAACGTATTCCTACATATTTCTTTGGCCATGTGTGGTTTGACCGTGCATGCAGAACTAGTGATGGCATGCTTGCTTGTAGCATGTGTGTGATGGTGGTCAGCGGTGTGATCCAGGGCAGAGTGGAGCCTGTGGCGGAGACGTAGGTATTGCGAGCATGCAGTGGTGATGTCAGGAGGCGCGTGAAACACTGCTGAATAATTGAGGCGCACAGCCTGCTGTAGCTCTAAATGGAAAAAGAGGCTAGGACCTTCACCACTTTCTGCCTCTCCACATCTCTCCCGCTCTCTCTGACCTCTCTCAGATCAGCAGCAGCATCGCAGCCTTGCTGTATTATCAGGGCCCTGGAATGATTCCTCGCTGCTCGCTGGAGGGCGACTGGCAGAGGCCTGATAAACGTAACAGCACTGCTGTGGTGAATCTTTAATGGGACAAACTGTGAATTTTTAATGAACCCCAGCCAAATGGTGTGTGTGTACATAAACGGTAAGAGAGCGGGTGATTGCGGAGTGTGTATTGGGACACGTTTAAAAGAAAGGAACAATTGTGTACATTTATGATCTCTGTGTACCATTGAAGGCCAGAGGTGTGAAAGGGAAGGAAAGATTGTTGTGTACTTGTAAGCTGTTTTTTTTTTTTGCGTGTGTGTGTGGCTGTACGATTATACTTTCAGTTTGTATACATGTTTGGTTTGTATATGATGCCTTTAGATTCTCTTTGGGTCTCTCTCAAATTATGCTGGATAACAGCATCATCAGGTTTGGCATTAAAGCAGATGCTAAGATGTTAATAATAACTTTTCAGCTACATAATGATAGACCAAGTAATCTTACAATATTTAGGAACCTTTTTTCATATTTTTATCTGATGTAAGTCCAGATAAGTAAACTTGTCTGATTTGACCAGTGTATAAATGTATGTATTATAAAAAATAAGTTTCTAAGTTATTCTTGCCATGGCTGCGTTTAAACAAACAAACAAAAAAACAGCAAATATTGTTACAATTTAAAACAACAGTTTTCCATTTTAATGTAAAATTTGTTTCTGTGATGGCAAAGCTGAATTTTCAGCTTAGTTACGGCAATCATCAATATCACATGATACTGCAGAAATAATTCTCATATCATAATTTGGTACTCTGGACACATTTCTTACTATTCTTATATTGTTGTACAGTATTGAATAGGAAGTTCAAGAGAACAGTGTTTCTTTTTTGTAATATTATAAATATTTCTGTAAATTTTTCACTAGCTGCCACTAATTTTGCTACTTTTCTTAGATTTTGCAGTGTATAGTGTGTAGCAGGTGTGAGAGAAGAAGCACTAAACGATCTAATCTACACAGTCAGTGTCACCCCATACCTCACTTGCTGTGGCCTAAAGTTCCTGATTAACATGGCATTATATTTACCACTATACACAGTTAAGCAGTGGATCAGTGTATGCACCAATCTTCTGTCACACCCTTCTCAGATGCCAAGAGTTCTACTTTGATCGTGTCACCATGTTTCCTGTTCCTTCAGATGAATTCATAGCTAATATTTAATTACTATTGACCAGAATGGGGTATTCGAAAGGAAAGCTTTAGTGATGGGTAGTGACGTTTCTCAATATTTGCTCAGTACCTGTTGCAGCCTTAATTTACCAGCATTTCTGCCGTTCAGTATTAAGTTCATTGGTATTTAAAATATGTGTGCTTATCTTGACCATATATAAACAGATTTCAAGGAACGTTTTTTGATCTGTAGAGATTAATCGATCCTGAGTTGAGAGACCTGCATCTGAAATTCAGCTTAGCTCATGATATAACATGCTGAGGGAACAACAGTTGCTCTACTTTATTTAACTTGGAAGTATGAGAGAAATTTGAGTTTAGCCCATAGTTTATGTTCTAGTGATTCTGTAGCCATTTTTATATAATTATCTAGTTTGGGACAGATGTTTTGGGGCCTGTAAAAATTATTCGAACTATTATGTATTACAAAAAATATTAAAAAGATATTCTAAGATCATGGCAAACATTGTGTTAATTTATTACATGAGAGTGGAAATTTGGCAGTTATTTTAAACTAAAAATAAGGCAGATATCAAGACAAATAGATAATCGTTCATTCTTTGGGAATATTTTGATGGTATGTATTTTCCGAACGTAAAGGAGCGATGAAAATGGTTGCCAGCTACAGAAAACAGCAGGGTTGAGGAAATGTTTGGTTTGGTTTGATTTTAAAAACATGGAACTGAATCATTTGGATGACTGTTAATTATATGGCATGGAGAATCATCTTGCAGTAACACTCTTGTGGTTTGTCTTATGTTTCTTTGCAGCTGAGAGCATATGGAAGCCATCATTTCACTACCGTGATGTCTTTCTCAAAAGAAAACCAAGCATGCTTTCTCAAAAACGAAAGACTTCACCTCTAAAAATTAATTTCCTATTTAATTAGTTGGGGATATAGATACTCCAAACTATAGAATCAAGAAAACCGTTTTCTCTGTGTTAAGTTTCCTAGATGAGGTCAGTAAGTGTAGTATTGTCAAGTTTGTAGTACCTTAATAGGTTCTGTGAATATTTGCAGGATATTAATACATTTTTACGCTTTTATGATGACTCTTCTACTGATTTAAATGAGGTTTCGAGGAACTTTGGTGCCAACTAACAGTAGTTTGTATAGATTTTCAGCATTTGGGTTTTTTAAGATGATGGATTAACACCTACCACAGACGAGTAATGAGCCACTTGTATAACACAATTAATATCAACACAAAAGCACAGCTCTCTTTTTCCCATAACCAGAACACAAGCCTGTCATGCTATTTACACCGCAGGCTCTGTTCATTTCACATGAGCGTTGCTCTGTGTTTTGAAAGGACATAATGTATTCTGTGATATGCATATGACTGCACCTTGTGGCACACTGTACAAATATTGACACAGATAAAAACCGTTATTCAGGTGGCTGACTCATTGTTTGCAAGGCCATAAATAATAAATAATTTATTCATATTTCATATGTTTTTCGGTATCACCAAGCTGTGTGGACGACGGCGCGCTGAAAGAGTGGTCAAAACTTTTGACCTGATATCTTAACTGAGATGAGAATGAGAGGAATGTATGAAGCATTAATACTGTAACTTCTACTTATAGACAGCATTCTGTTAATGTAATGCAAACCTTAAAAATCACACACCATTGTGTATATATTTGAGAGTCTGTATTAGGAAATAAGATGTACTTGTATTATATGGTTGATGATGCGTTAATATAGAAACTTTACATTTTGGATGTTATAGTAGATGTTCTTCAAATATGACATGATTTGTATCATTAGCTATTTTGGCCAGACCTTCATTCATTTACCTATAATTCTACACATGTTATAAAATTGGAAGGGATAACGTAAGCCTACAGTGAACTAATCAGCCAGTTCTTGACCTTTGCAGTATTGAAAGGGAAATCTATTGTTCTTCCACTGTCATGCAGTGGTCATAGGGATTTGTCCTACCTGCTTTGTTTTAACTGCTGGGAATCTGCAGGCGTCTAAAGCACGTAACAGGATAATCCCTGATGGATTGGGGAGAGACGTACTGACACCCTGGATCAGCAGATGGTCTGGACTCGCGGCTTAAGCTCACACTCTTGCACACGAGCACGTCAGCGCACGAACACTGCACCCTCCACTTTACACCGAACAGCTACGCTCATCCTTTTTTTCCTAGAAAGAGTTGAGCTAAGATGCTGTGAGTTCGCATACATTGTAAACCTTGTTTCCGTTCGCAAGTGTTTGGGTGTTTTGAGTGTTAAACTCAGCTACCTAATGAGAAAATAGCTGCCGAGAGCCTTTAACGTGATTGCTGTGGCACTGGGATGTTTTTCTCTCCTTTTGCAATACAAGTGTGTGAGCATTTCTTATTAGAAATGTGTTTGATTACATAATTTCCTGTTGGCAGTTGTACTGTACTTCCTTGAGTGTTTGTTTTAATCGTACCTTGTCTATTAACTTGCACAAAGCACACATACGTACACTACCTTTCTAAAAAAAAAAATTATTATCTTGTAGTTGAATTTTCTTTTCAGTGGGTGGATGGATGGCAGAGCGTGTGGTGGTGGTGGTGACAATGGTATTCATGTTGGTGGTTGGATGGCTCTTGTTCCATGCCTCTCCACAAAAGTATGCAATTGAACTTTGAAATCAATCAGAGGAAAGAGCTTTGAAATGAGAGCACTTGTATAAGCATATTAGGGATGTTCAAGAGCAGTCATAACTGATTAGTCATCTGACTTTTGAGGTTTCTAGAATGTTTAAGTTGTCATGTAACAGAAGTAACAGCAGATGTTTTCTTCTGCATTGTGACATAGAAATGAAAGATGACTTGGGTCTATCTGTTGCTGACTTTTAAATATATTATCCAAAACCATCTCAATAAACAGAGATGACTATAAGTAAGCCAAGCTTGCCCTGAATTAGGGCTGCACAATAACAGAAAAAGTGATTTATCAAAATTTTTATCACAATTGATAATGATGATTATTCCTTTGGTAATCTACTTTTATTCACTTGTGTATTCTTATTGCGCTTTACAGCCACAAAAAAAGATAAACAAGCCGAACATGTTTAGAATGGAGAGTTTCTCTTAGCTGTGGTAAATTAATACTAATAACTACCTCTTTTACATCAACCTGTAATAAAAAAAAATTACAACGTGTTACAGATTTTTGGCTAAGAAAACAAGCCTGTCAACTTGATCGGGCTTTAGGGAAGACCGCAAGCAAGTAACTACATATCCATTGCTTGCTTTTCATCTCAAACTCGCTGTCAATAAAATGAACTGTCAAGCTCAAATACGGCTCCGTAGTTCTGCTTGACCGTGAGTCGGTCGTGGCAGCAAAATATTCAAAGCTGAGAATTTCTCTTTCTATTTCTTTTCTGGATTTCGCATACAGCGAGGGAAGCACAACATTGGAAAAATGGTTGCGTGAGGGAATGCTATATCTTTTATCAAGTGTTGTGTCTTTGTTTTTAAACCCCTCACTGCTCACAGTGGTTATTGGACACATAAGTCGGTGATGGTGATAGTGATAGTTGATAGTGTACTTTGTGGTGGCTTTTAAGGTGGTTGATGAGGTTTGTTGTTTTACCTTGGGACCTTTGGACGGAACAGGAGCAAGGTTTGCACAAGACTCGTACCTGATCAACATCACATTCCTCGAAACCGAAATAGTTCCAGACAACTGAGTATGAGTTCTTAGGAACTAACGATCGCACTTCTGCACCTTCCTCATGTTGCTCCGCCATCATATGTTTATTCTGACTGACGGTTATTGCTGCTATTGACGACTTCTGCTTCAGAAAGCGCTTGCAATCTAGACGCAGTAACGTCATAGTGACGCAGTCCAATCCGTAAACCCCACCCATAAAAAATAGTTTGGTCTTTTATACTACAAAAATACCAAAAAAAAAAGTTGCCCTTCAGATTATACATAGTAATGTGAACGCTGTTCACAGCAGGTGATTTAAAGTTCAACAGCAATTGTCTGGAAGCCGTTTATTATTGTAGAAGGTGGTGTATTTGTTTGACAAACTGTGCTTTAATGGCTGTAGTAGTGCTGTATTAATTAAAGGGGATGAATTTGGAGTGTTTACCATGCAGACAGTAATGCTAAAGCATAACATGTGGCGCACTCAGATCTCTCTAAGCTTTATAACACCTTAAAAGCATGGATAAAATTAAAGCTAAATCAAAAGCTAGATGACCTCAGTGTAATCAAATGGTCAGTTGATGGACATCTAATCAGCCTTCCTGAGTGAAAGAATTTGCTGTACCTCTGAATGCTTGGAAAGCTTGCAGACTTGTTTTGCCCAGGTAATTATTGAATCCTCTCTGGAGGGTGTCATCCTTTGACCTTGACCTTCAGTTAATAATTCTGTCTTTCCACAACACCAGGACTTGATCACACGGCTGATATACACTGAGTGAACACTATCCATCTGAGACTAACTGAACTGAACTTTTTGGCTCTTTTAGGTTAGCTCATGCCAAGTTAGTAGTAAATCTGTCCTTTTCTTTTATGCTGAGACGTTTCAGCTTATTTCTGCTGCTGCTCCACATGTGCTTTATTAATGTGCTGCAGATAAGACTCCCTGCCTAACTGATTGAATCAAAAGTAGGATTGTCCATTCTGCCTGTGTATTTCTAAGTCATTACTGGTGTTCTGACCACTAGGCTACAGTAACCCTTGTTCAAAATGACTCCATCTTTTTGTTAAACATGATTTCTGATGATGGTAGCAGCATGAACATTCTTCATAACATCTTATGTTCCACTGAAGAAAGTTTTGAACAACACAAATGTGATAGAATATCTGTTTTGAGTGAGCGGTGTTGCATGCAGCCATGCATGTTCCTGTATTTAAGAAAAGCTACTAACTAATTTTGAAGCGGTAAGCAATGCTAGTGGCTATTGTAACAACCACAATGTGTTTATCTGACTAGATCTTTGTTTGCTCATCAGAAGAAAAAACTGCAATCCTTTTATTGTGAATTTCATTGCAGTTTAATGACGTGTAGCACACGCAGAGCTTGTTGAAAGCTGACTGCGCTCAGTCCTGCTACATGCAACTGTGGTCGGTGAGAGATGACTTGCTCCCATTAACATACACACACTGAAAAAAACAGGTGGCCAGAAGATTTTGGTGTGTACATGTGAATTTCCATACTGCATCGATACTGTGAATTATTATACACAGTGAGTGTTTAGTCACTATTATCAATTGTTTGTTTGTTCTCAATCTTTGTTTGACATCATCCAGTTATTTTCAAGTGGACCGTAAAGCCTCAAGAGCACACAGACTGTTTGACTTTTCCATTAACTGTACAAAAAGTGCCACGCACACCTTCTGAGACAGAACGAATGATAGAAGTGGAGGAAAGCATATGGACGGAAAGAGATCTCAATGAGGTGGAAAGAGAAGTCAGGTGAGTGTTATCGTGGTGGCTGGAGAGGATATAATGTTATAATAAACGTGTGTGTACACAGACAGGTGCTCGTCCACGTCCCCCTGCAGTCATCAGTGTAAGCTCTGTGTGGTGGATTAGTAGTATGATGGCGAGGAATCAAATGTCCCTGCCAATTCACCTTAAGCTGTTTTTAAAAGTGACAGGACCCTATGGCGCTGGCTGTCTTGTATTTGCAGGAATTTAATTTCGATGGGCAGCATGAGATGTGGAGTTTCTCATGCTTTGGATATTGGGAGCTGCTTTTGGTTGTTTGTTGTGGCAGCACCAAAGCCTGGTTGGTTGAGCTGAAGAAGCAAACTGAGCTGCTTTCCTGCATTACTGGAGTGTCTGTTTCACTGAAGCCATTTTTATTAGCTCTCTGACTGTTTGGCTTGTGTGGACGTCACTTGTGTCGAACCAGTGATAAAGTGTCGTAGAGGAATGGACTTAATTAAAACACACACACAGGCACACATGCACAAGTTTTTTCCTTTTTTCTTTCATTCTTTCTTATATATTTACACACATCTCTCTAACATGCGCACATACAATCCTTTCCCCTCAGGCTTTGCTGCTGTTAAGGGGCCTGTTTCGTTCTGAATCCATTGCATTAATAAGAGGCGACTGGATCTGGTTTCAGGTAGAAGCGGTTTTCCTCTCACTGTCGCTTACAGCAGTGTCACCCTGTCCAAATCACTCTGTTTACCCTAGAGAAAGAACCATCTCACACCCACTCAATGACTTAAGACTTTCTGATCTTTTAAAACAATATTCAGAGTATAAGAATAATACAAGTTTTTCAGCCTTTTCATTAATAATCTTGATATTTAGATAGTGTTTGTCATTTAAAAATGCTTAAAAGGGAAATTTATGTATTTAAAATCAAGGCATGTTTTAGGTTTCTCTATTTAATCACAAGGAAGGAGCAGGTGCATTTAAGTATTATAGTCCATTAGTTCATTATTAATCAGCCAATATTTGGCCATTTATATCTACTTCTGCCCGTGACCATTTGGATGATTGGCAGAAGTGGTCTGTCAGGATTCAGCCTCAAGTCAGTTCCAGAATTATCCAACAACAAAGCACATTTATGTGTTGGCATCAAACTGCATCTTTGATCTCAGGATCAGTATTGTCATCAGTTATTCTGTCATGACCACTTTCAGAAGGTTTATCATGGTGATGTTGGCAATGTTAATGTGTGTGTGGTAGTAGAAGAATAGGTGTGATATGCCACTACTGCAGCAGACAAAGTATAACTTGCTACTGCCTTGACATCTATAGACATGCTGCTGTGAGCTTGTAGGAAATAGTGCTGCTACACATATAATATATCTGTATATAACATACATGAATTTACCCAGTAGCGAATCTATACAAGTGGAGCTAGGGAAGGTGGAGGGTTTCTGAAGCAAGCTGCTGTAGTCTCGTCCCAGGTGTGATAATCAGGTGGTTGCTGGTTCAAACCCTGTTATCATGAGTTGTCATGCCTTTTAAGTAAGTGACTTAGGCCTAACTCTAGATGGTTCCAGAGACATTCTCACTGTTATAAAAGTACAGTAAAAAAAAAGGAATTGCGAATTGAAAGGAATAGAAACTGCTAAATAGAATTTGCATTTCATGTAGGAAATGTCCATTCATGCAAGACAGCAAAAGAAGAGGAAAGAAGAACATCAGACAGAGGAAGGCCTGGACAGATCAGGAGAGGTAGTGTCAAAGAGATGGGCATGGTTGTGACAAATGAGTCAAGTTGATGATAAAACTGGAACGTGCGGTGTCTGTCGTTGCACAAAAAAAACATAATGAAAAGAAAAGGAAAAAGGGAGGGATCAAGACGACAATGAATTGACATCAACCGGCATTAGCCCATGATATGTAAACGGTGAGGACACTAAGGTCAGCGCTGATGAGCCAACAGAGGATGAAAAATAAAGCATGCAGACAGAACGAGTACAAAGGCCACATCAAGGGCACATCTCTGGGGTGCTGAGGAGAGGAGCACTGAAATGATTATTAGAGAAAAAAAACAAGGAAAAAGGTTTCCAAAATTAAACCAGCTGTTGTGTTGTCATTGTACTAAAGCAGTTTGTTAAAATATTATAAATATACACTTAATAGGGAAAAATGTCATGTTGTGAGAAATCATTTATGTCTCTAGTGACAATTGGTTTAGATATGTTTATATCACCTCGACTAGGATAAATCCAAGCCTGCAGAAATAAATCCTGCCTACAGCTCGCGTGCTGGGACAAGAGACCTGATCCTTGCCCCAGATGCTATGCGCTTATGTCACTGAGTCTTCCCTGGAGCCCGACATTTTCTCCTGAGATTCACCTGCTGAGAATTGACCTCACAACCCCTGCTTCTTTGTACTCACAGATTCAATCTTTAACGTCACTTGAGCCCTTTCATCTACCTGATGCTGATATGAAAAGAATGCATGCACAATGACATCTGCCCATTGCCTAAAGTGGTGAAATATCTGCCCCTGCATGTCATGTGTCTCTTTCATCAGAGCTCTGTGCATTGCACAATAGCTCACCTTTTAGTTCAGGCAGGAGCATATATTTAACCGTCTGGGCCATGATAACCTGTAAAGCCAAGTCTGTAAAATCTAGTCCTTCTGCCTTTCCAGTCTGTGTCGGAGTGACCCTACTATCTGTTCAGAGTCTGGGCTTAATGAGTGCCGATACATACAGTATCGTGTCTCGTGTCATGTGACGTGAAAGGATCTGTGAGAGCAGCTTGTGCATATTTGCTCAATGTGTTTTTCAGTGCTGTAGGTCTCAACTAAATGAAATGGAGCATTTTTTTTTCTTTATAGCATCTGTTTATAAATCCACAACAGAAATTAGAATTATAGCATTGCCTGGCATCCGTTAAAAGTAGTGGTGATACTGTGGTGATGGTATTATTTTAAATAAAATACAGCGCACCCTAAGCGTTGTGCTGGTCCTAGAACGAAAATTAGTTATGCAGAATGGGGAACATAGGGGTGGGCGGGCAGACCTTCAAAAGTTGACCACAGCCTGGAGAGTCCATCAGCATTGGCCCCCGCCCAGTGTTCCACTGAGAAATGGAAGTCCTGGAGCACTAGGAACCACCGCATCACCGTGGCATTGGTGTCCTTAGCGTGGGCCATCCCCTGGAGAGCGTGGTCTGTCATCAGGGTGAAGCAGCAGCCCAGCAGATAGTACCGGAGCTCCAGGCCTGCCCACTTAATGGCGAGGGCCATGGCAGCATATCTGGTTTCGGCTTGGGTCAGCTTCCGGCTAATGTAGATCACTGGATTCTCCTCTCTGTCCCAGACCTGGGAAAGGTCCAGGCCCATGTCCGATGCATCCGTTTGTAGCAGGAAGGCACAGTTAAAGTCGGGGGCGCGCAGAACAGGCTCGGTTGTGAGGGTGGCTTTGATGTCTTGGAGCTCTGTTTTGAGGGTGATGTTCCATGTGACCACCTTCGGCTGCCCCTTCCTGGTCAGGTCTGTCAGGAGAGATGCTAAGGTGGAGAAGTTAGGGATGAAACACCTGTAATATCCCGCCAGCCCCAAAAAGGCTTGTACCTGGGATTTGGTGGTCAGACGGGGAGCCGACAGGATTGCCTCAACCTTTTTCTGCTGGGGCCTTATGAGGCCACGGCCCACCCGGAACCCCA
The DNA here is from genome assembly GCA_032361165.1 of Enteromius paludinosus. Classification (NCBI taxonomy): domain Eukaryota; kingdom Metazoa; phylum Chordata; class Actinopteri; order Cypriniformes; family Cyprinidae; genus Enteromius; species Enteromius paludinosus. The sequence continues at coordinate 9,865,050 of JAUMHQ010000070.1, forward strand.
GTTACTGAGCCTCGGCAAGGGCCAGATGACATTTGCGAGGGTTGGTGGTTAGTCCAGCCCGTCAAAGCTCAATCAGCACCCTCCGCAGCCGTTCAAGGTGATCCGCCCAGGTCTCGGAGTGGATCCCGACATAGTCCAGGTAAGCAGCGACGTAGGTTTAATGGGGGCGAAGTAGAATGTCCATCATCCACTGGAATTTGGCCGGTGCCCTGCGAAGGCCAAAGGGGAGGGTCCGGTACTGCCAGTGTAGTAGAAAAAGCATTTTTTTCTTTTGCAGAATTAGTTGACGGTACTTGCCAGTAGCCTTTTGGTCAGGTCGAGGGTTGAGATGAACCGGGCCCTCCCCAGACATTCCAGCAGCTCGTCCACCCGGGGCATCGGGAGACTGTCGGACCCGAGACCTGATTGAGCTGACGGAAGTCATTGCAAAAGCGGAGGGTTCCATCAGGTACTCGGTAGGGCCAATTCCCTTATGATAACTCCAGGTGGGGTGTGGATGTCGTGCTCTATGACGTTGGTCTGCCCGGGTCGGGGGAGAACACGTCGGAGAACAGTGGGCAGCCGATAGTTGTTCCCCCAGTTCCACAACCACGTTATCTGTGTTGGTCAATGCTGACAGCTGCTCGCTGGTCCCCACCCACCTCTTCAGAGGGTTGATATGATACATCTGCTCCTCTTGACGCATACCCAGCTGGTGGAGCCGATAGTTCACCGGGCCAACTCTTTCCACCACAGTATAGAGCCCCTGCCAAGTCGCGAGGAACTTGCAGGCAGAGGTGGGGACCAGGACCATCACTTTGTCGCCTGGCACCCAGTTGTAGAGATGCTGTTGGGACAGCTGGGCCTTGATGAGATGGTCGCGGACTAATGGCATGACCCTCTCGGTCCACTCATGCATTTCTTTACATGCTCGACAACAGAGTGGAGAGGGGCAGCTGCTGCTGCTCCCAAGTCTGCCGGGATGCGATGTGCTCCACGATTTTATGTTGACGTACCTCTAAGAGGCATTTCAGGAGGTCCCCCATGATGGGGGAGGAGCGCCGTCACTTAGTCCGGTAAGTATGCTGAATGGGGGAACGGAGAGAAAAAAAAAGAAAAAAAAAAGTCGGGTGCGTTTTTTTTTGTTTGGGTGGTGGGTTGGTAATTCCTCAACTTGCCCGCATTCTCCACCAGTATGGTGATCTGAGGAAATACACAACCAGGAATTGAGTGAAATTGGATTGTATTAAAACAAAAAATGCAGGGAAACCGGTGAAAGTAATGGAGGGGTGCTCAATCCTGGGTGCTCTGTGCTTTTTGCTCCGTTCCTCTTTGTGCTTGCAGTGAGTCCAGTGAAGTCATCCTAGTGAGGGTGGCGATCAGTCACGGCTGCTGTCTGCGGTGAAAGAGAGGTTAGCGTCTCTGTAGAGTGGAGAGCGGTTCTCACTTGAGCTTGCAGCAGCGTGCTCTTTATGCCTCGTTCTGATGAGCTGCAGCCGTGACTGATCGGCCAGGGCTGATTGGGTGCAGCTGGATTGAGTTCGTTGCCAGGGTGACACTGATAAGTGCTGGGGCAGCTTGCCACTATATATATATATTATTTATTTATTTATATAATATATAATTGTTTATAGTACAATTTGCATACTTGTGCTGAATTGTAAAATGCAGTAAGGCTTGAGGCAGCAAGTTTCCTTCCTCTTTTGCATGCTTTCACCTAATTCTACATGTGTTTTTCCTCTGCACTGTGAGCTTGACCACAGAAATTTACACCCTCCCATGGGTGTTTTTGAGGTGATTGGCCAATGATGCATCTGTTCATACTAGTGCTGCCTGCCCTGCTGTCACCATTATATTGACTTGCTAACAGATATTATTTTGCTGTAGACAAGAAAGAAACTTAATTGAGCTGACATGTTTAAGGTAGTGCTGGGCGATATGGCACAAAAAATATATCTTGATATATTTTGCTATATCTCGATATATGATATATATCTCGATATCTTTATCACTTGCACTTTTAAACGGTAAGGTATTATCATCAAGCAATAAGCACTTTTAATTAATGCTTTTTGCAAAATTGCACAAATAATAATAGTTTTAAATTGTCTTTAGTCATCTCCATTCGACCATAAATGTAAAAAAAGAAAAAAATTATACTTCTTTGTAGTGTATTTGTGATTAAAAGTTTCTGCAGTCCGCTGGTTTGTGTGTGTGTGTGTGTTTTAAATATAGTTGCTGTTATACAATCAGTTCATCATATCCTGTCAATGCTCATTATGATGTAAAAGTTTTAGTCTCATCCAATGTCAGAACACTTATACACCTGTTAATGTTTCATTTACCGTTTATATCAGTCAGTTTATCACTCCTGCTGTCTGAATCTCTCTCTAAGAGTCCATGACATCATGGACCCGACCGCACAGAGAGAAAGCAGCACTTAGCCCAATTGGATTTTAGAGATGGTCACTGAACAACACATCATTTATTTATCTCTTCAGTAATGGGATAAAAAGAAAGAAAATGAAAGAGCGCACAAAAAGAGGAGCATGCCACTCAAAGCCATTTTTCTTTCTTCGAGCCTTTATCGTTTGCATCAGATCCCTGCTATCAGTGGATTTGTGTTTATCTCACTTCAAACTTAATTTATGATGCAGTGGATGAATTGTATGCGGAAGGTACAGCAAATGATAAAAAACGAGAAGTTTTATAACACGCACTCAGAGTATTTAGTTTATGTGTGTGTTTGTTTTCTCAGCAGTCATTGCATGCCAGCAGTCATTGTATGGCCGTCTCTCACGCTCAGATTAACTGTTCTGTAGGGAGTCATGGCAGGGCTGAATATTAAATGTCCTAGGTTAATTCTGTTAGGTAATAAAAACATCTGCTGCCGTAAACCGTATGCACACACACATCACTCACAGCAGTCACCGTTCACTCTTTCAGAGGGATGTTTATTTGATCTCATTTCTAAGAAAAGCTTAAAGCCACCAGTGATTCTACACCCACATCCATTTGTATATCATGACAACATCATCACCTGTGTGTGTGTACTGGCATTTGTGGTTTATGAGGACACAAATGTGTATAATGACATGAGTATTACAACGTAAACATGGTTTATGAGGACACTTCCTGTGTCCCCGTAAAACAAAAGGCTTAAAAAACATACTAAACAGTGTTTTATGAAATTCAAAAAGCGCAGTTTCCTGTAATTGGTAGGTTTAGGTGTAGGGTCAGTGTAGGGCAATACCACATACAGTCTGTGCAGTATAAAAACCATTACGCCTATGGAGAGTCCCCTTAAACCACAAATGCAAGTGTCGGTATGTGTTGAAGTGCTGTGAATACTAAGGCTGTGTGACTGCTATGGATTTTAGAGGGATCTTTGATGCTTTAAAATTGTCATTTCTGAGAATCATGCTTTGGGGATTGAATGCTTTTTTTTGTTTGTTTTATTAAAAGATCCACATGCGTTCATAAACATGTCCGGTGGATGTTGTGTGACTGGACCTTATGAAGGCCTGTGAAAGGAACATAACACCCATACATAACGCCTTTGCACATTCATACTTCACCTTTTGTTATATTTTGTCAAATTTTCTTTATTGTGAGGTCTGGCTCGTTTCAGGCGAGCAGCACACACTTGGCACAGTGTGATCTTGGACCGAGGATATGTTATGTGTAAGAGCAGTGTGTGTTTATGTGAGACTGACCTGACCCAGCAGAAGTACCTGCATTGAGTTCATGATTTGAATTCCTACTAGCAGATCCCTGCTGCTGCAGAAGACTGAGTCCACGTGTGCATTCTTTTTAAATAGGGTGTTGTCTGGTGTCATATCGACAACTCTAGTTAAGATTTTTGAATTAATTTTTTTATTTTATTTTTTTTAAGTAAACATGGCACCAGAAACCACAGACTTGCAGCCGGCCTGCATTAAATACTCTGCCCTTTTTCTGTCCTAAATGGCTGTGTGTAACATTACTGTTTATGGGCTGAGTATAGCTATATATTTATATTGCGTATTTACGCTGCTGAAGCAGTTTGTGTGTGTGAATTCCCTCACAAGGTTTCCTCTAAAGGTTTCCCAAAGAGGCTATGACCTTGTATCCTTTTAGAGATCGATGCTCATCATTACAGGATAGGCAGTTCTATTAATCTAAGTCGCTTCCTTTATAGAGTGGACATCTTTACTTCATTCCCATTACATGTACTCACAGTCATTAACTACTGTCATTACTATACTAAGTATACGGCAGTAGGCTTGATATTGATTATATGTCACTGAACGGTTGCATTGGCCTAATTACAGGTCCTGTTTACACCTGGGATTCATATCTGTCTCAGGGTTATTTGATTACATCACTCTTTTCCATGTAAGGAAAATGAAAAGATGCTGACAAGTTCCAAAATGAGCAAAAAGCAGTTTAAACAAGTAATGAAAGTTATTTTTACTGGGCCTTTTTTTTTTTTTTTTTTTTTAATGTAATTGATTGATTTATTTTTACTGTATATTTACTGATAATGTTTGTGTTGTGACACATGTGTTCTGAACTATTCTTTCTGTGTTTGATTCTCAGATCATCAGAAGCTAGAAAGAGAGGCTCGGATCTGCCGTCTTCTCAAACATCCCAACATAGGTGAGTCTCAGCAACTTGCTTGAGCCCAGTATACTCATCCAGGTGTTTCAGATTCGAGTTCGGCATGCAACATGCCTCTTCTCCCTTCAATAACTGAGAACAGTAGTCTGTGGGTGTGTGTGTCTGTACACAGTGCGACATACTGTACAAACATGCTAGTCACAGTCATCCCGAGATTATTTGCATGGCATGAGAAAGGATGTGGCTGACAAGACAGATCACACAGACAAAATCTCCACCTCATGCAAAATCATGGAAATAGCACAGGCATCATCCCTCAGGCTCCCTTCTGTGTGTGAGAAATACACGGTGCTGTGGAAGACAGTAAAATGTAAGTGGCTAAGATGTTTCAGGATGGTGACATTGGGCACTAAAGTGTTCATTAGATAATCACCAGGTGAAAAAAAGTAAGGAATTGTTAAGTAAATTTTGAAGACGATTTTGAACAAATGATTGCCACCGTTCAAGAAAATCTCTTTTAACTGTGTTTTCATATACCACAAGCTAGTGTAACTGGGATAATTTACCCAGAAATGGCAATTTGTCAGCCTTTACTTTTCCTCACAAAAGGAGGTGTCAGACACAATGTTCATTTCAGTGTAAACTGAAAGAGACAACATACGACTTTGGCCATTTCAAGTCTTTACACTATAGCTTTATATGAGTAGCAATCTAAAATAGAAGTTGCCTAGAAGCCACAATCGTGACACTCAATCACTTGTGGTGTTGGTATCAGTGACATCTAACCTCCATCAAACACCTCTAAAACAATTTGAATTAATACACATATAGTTTTTCCTTTTTTGTAACATAAACGGAAGCTTAGACATTCTACTCCTTTTTTCTAACCTTCTTTTTCTTTCTAGGAAGTGTTTGTCCTTTCCCACCCTCATACTCTCTTGTCTCTCCTCCCTCACTTTTTTCTTTCTCATGTACTGTATTCCCTCCCTTCCCTTCGCAGCGGCCTAAATCTGTCTTTTGTACCTTTTTTATTTTGTACTCCCTCTCTCTCTCTTTCTCTCTCTCTTTCTCTCTCAGGTTGTCATGTTTTCTGCATGGACTGCCAATAAACTCCTAACAAAAAGAGCAATCAAGTGTTTGTAGGAGAGAGAGAGCATTCTTAAGGAGCACATCACCAATGGCGACAAAGACTCAAACTAACACACTTGTTCTTTCTCCCTTGTTTTGTCTGGGACATACACTTACAACTTACAGCCTTTGTACAGGTTATCAATCGTGGGATTTGTTGTCAACCAACCCTCTTTCAAAAATAACAGCAGATATGATCGCCTGACTGCCGTTTGGCCCACAAACCCAGAACAAGATCAGATAGAATGACATAAGCCTATCACATACATAACCCACATGCATCTACATACATTCTTCATGCTATCTCACCCAGAGCTATGTCTTCAGGCATACATTTTTGGTGTGCCAATATGTTACAATGGAACAATGCATCCCTGTGGAGCTCCTCGGTAGAGTGTGAAAACTCACAACCAGTCCTGGTGTTTTTTGGCAGGGTTTCTTTTTCCGCTAAGCAAAAAAACTTCACCTACCAATAAAATAAAAGATTTTGATTTATGTGTCCGGTATTGGCATCCGTGTTGAGCTGTCTGATATCACTGGTAACCAGGGAACATGAAAACTTACTAATAAACACAGACTTTTTATTGGTCAGTCAGAGTCTTCTTTCCTTATGGTTATTTCTGTGTGGGGTTGTAGCAATACAGATATAAAATGAGTGATTCACTTTTGATCAATAATTCTTGCTGATCAAAAGTAGTAATTTCTTTAAAAAAATATAAAAAAATTTACATATGTTATTTATTTTATGTATGCATATGTTTTAGACATTTAAAACTACATTGCTGCAAAACACATGTTCTTGGGACACGTTAGTATTATTACAGTACTTATAGTACATATAGCACTAGTTCAAGTCAAAAACATTAGGGCAACAAGTTGAAAGAGTATCATCTTCATCAGAGTACAGTGTACAACCTGTTAAAATCAGTCTCCGTTCAAACACTGTTCACAGCACCTTCAGTCTGAATTGTGTTAAAACACAGTCCTCCTGTCAGAACACGTGTGTTTGTGTCAGGGCTGTGGGTGATCCTGGGTGGATGTAGAGATGATATAATTCTGCTTTGCCATCTCTGCCCTCCTTTAGCAGCCACCTCCCTCACATGGCTGAGATTAATGCACCCTGTCATTTACACGGACCCACACACAATGAGAGCCGGGGGTCTCTTAATGGCTGCGTGTGTGAGATCTGGCAGGTGCACTGTTTCAAATCTGTAACTACCGATGACAAATTCATTACCTTCAATCAAGATAACAAATGTTCCTTGCCTGACTTGCAATGCCATCACTCCCTCGGTAATGCAAAGACCAGAGTTCTTTCTCTGAGGTGAATGATGTCAGCTGTGATTCTTTTTAATTTGAAGTGGGCATGAAGTTCAAATGTATTTATTTTCCCAGCTTAGCTTTACTGCGCAAAAGATGTTTTTCCAAAGGTAAAGATATTTGTCTCGGCATTGCCATATAATATGACTTGTTGCATGCATCCTTTGTAGGGAAAACAATTGCATTAAAAAATCAAGATGATGGGCAAAGCATGATTATTCATTCAGTACTAAAATAGTTAAATGTAATTAAAATGCTGTTGAATTTTGAGGATGGGGTTAAGGGAAAAAATGTTAATTAAAAATTATTAAAAAGGAAATTTAAAAATGTTCATTTATAATGTAAATAAGAACAACATCCTAAATGCTCCCCATTATTTTTATATGAATATTTATTCTTATCAGAGTATCAAATTGTAATTAAATTTCTTAACCAGGGGCTGGGGTCCACGATTAGAGAACCTCAGCAAACTTCTAGGGAGGCCTCAGGACAAACAATAAATTATTATTAATATATTGAAATAAATTACTCTTTAAGGGTAAATTTACTCTAAATATAAAATCTAAAACCTTTTACGCCTCAATAACTACTGTTTTCTTTAAAGAAAATACATAATGAACTGTTGTTAATTGATTCAATATATACATACTACCAGTTTCTGTATTTAAAAATAAGTAGCTTTGTCATAATTACAGCAGAAATACTAAAAGTATCCTGCCCTATGTGGTTGGGGGCCTTTGCATGTTATGTTAGACAATGGGGGCCTTCGAGTTAAGAAGGACCGTTATCCTGTGCCGAGTTTTATTCGTGTGGCATTTGGAGTTGTTCTTTAAGAATGTTTCAAATGGGTCAGTTATGAGGTTCATTTCAGCTAGGATGCTGCCTTAGAAGGTATTAGGCAGGGAGGTTGGGATTTGAAATAGAGTTAATGAGGATGACTTCATGGGCAGGTCAAGAAAAGGATAAAAGCTCCTTCTGTTCATCCTGCTTATGTTGTTTCTCTGTCTTACCTCATTCTCTCTTTCTGTTTTCCCTCAACAGTGCGTCTCCATGACAGTATCGCAGAAGAAGGCTTTCATTACCTGGTCTTTGACCTGTAAGTATCTGAGTCAGACACTGTGATCTTCCATCTTACTTCTGTGTAAAACAGGATTGACTCCTGTGTACTCACACTTTCCACTTCCTTTCAGCCTTGTTTGGCAGTAATTAACTATGTTAATTACAGGAAAATGTAATTGAAGTATGACGATTTAACTTTTTTCTCTAGCCAGTAGGCCTATTTCTTTGTGCCTTAAAAAAAGTTTTCCTGATTTCTGATCGATTTCTTTGCTTAAATGATGTTGACATGTTGTTGAATGCTTATCAGTATTGTTGAGATGCAAGACATGCATGTAAGTGTATGTGTGTAGATTGTGGCTGTATAGCCCTCTCTCAGGGCTCTTGTATCATTAGGCCTCACCTAACACTCAAGTGCCGGCCCTTGGTGATAAAACTCTCCATTAGCTACATACTCCTCTACAGGCCTCGTGCTCTTTATAGTTTATAGCTGAATGGAACCGCTGTGGGTTCTTAATACTTGAGCTGTTGTGAAAGGCTGTGTTTCTTCTTGTAGCGTGACTGGTGGAGAATTGTTTGAAGATATCGTTGCAAGAGAGTATTACAGTGAAGCAGATGCAAGGTAAGTTAAAAAAATTCACATAATATCATATCAGTGTTTAGTTGTCACTTATATATCAGTTTGGGGTCACTGAGACAGAAGGAAATATATGCTTTTATTCACCATGGATGCATAAAAAAATCTGTGAACTTACATTAAATACGTTTGTTAGAAATAATTAGAAATTTCCACGAAACTATTAAGCAGCACAACTGCACAAGTTAATAAAAACGAGACATGTATCTTGCTTTAGCACCAAATAGGCATGTAAAAATTATTTGTATAAATCATATTGGGCCAGTTTTACTAAGTAGGGCAAATTAGTGCAATTAGAGCGCCGATGGGTTTGGAAATTTAACCCTCTGGGGTCGTATATGCGTTTTAAAAGATTTCATTTACATATTTATGGGACAAATGTTTTTACATTTTGAATACTCCCATAAATTTTGTGTCTGAAAGGAAAACTCCTAGAAATGCACAATCAATAAGGTCAGGTGCAATTAAAAAAAAAAAAAAAAAAAAAAAGTGTCCATGCTTTTCAGCGTTAATTTGTCACTGAGCGTCTTTAGTACAACCTGATGGTACCGTTTTAAAGCAAACTGTTTGTAAATACATTTTTAATGTAAATATGTACTATGATACATAAATACTACAGTAAATGCTTATTTAAAGTACCGTGATAATCCTTTCTTCACCCATCACTCTACCTCTTTTGTCAGGCCCCGGACAGAAAATTTATTCAGTCTCTAATGCTGCCCTTTGCTCCCAGACAGCGAGACAATCATTAAATGCCAGGGTTACTCAACTAATTATTAAACATGATATTTTTGTTTCAAATAATGTCAAGCTATGTAAATACTCTCAGTGCTTTAACAGGGATGGGATCTGGCCTGAAATGTGGTGTTATTTTTAACCTGCTGCCAGGATAGGCATCCCCTTAAATTAAAGCTGACTGTCGGCACTTCAGTCCATTTCCACTTCATATTCAGCACTAAGCCGGAACAACAAAATTAGTGTCACTTTGCAATTACTTTTGGAAGCCACTCTCCAGACTTACAACATGAAGTCTGCTTCTGAGAGTTTGCATCAAGGGAGAACAGAGAGAGTTTTTACTGGAAAGTGCCTCTGTAATGGGATGGAATGGAATGCAGTCCACAGATTTTGCCAGATTTGGACATAAGAAATGCCTTCCTCGCCATCCTTCCTCAAGAGAGCTCTAATGGGGCGCTTTCTTTACTCGACTGCCGTTGCTTGTCTGTCTGCAAGCTCCCTCTTTTTTTGCTCTCTCTTTACATAAACTGAATCATTCAGAAATGTGTTTCGAATATTCTACCAAACAAACAAACAACAAAAAATCCTTCAGAGAGATGTCATCCCCACCCAACTCTCCCTTTGTCTTCAGGTCATGACCTTTTGAACAGGTTTCAGAGCTCAGTAATGAGCTGCTCCACTCGCTGCATTTATAAGCATTCCTGCTCCACCAGTGCTTGTTATTTCTGTCTTTTCACTGTCTGTGGAAAGACCTCTACAATGCAAGTCTGTGTGTGTGTGTGTGTGTGTGTGTGTGTGTGTGTGTATATA
>JAUMHQ010000070.1:9875416-9886804 GCA_032361165.1 Enteromius paludinosus
TAAACACATATTTTATGCAAACAAAAACTTTTATTTTGAATGCGATTTATTCACATTTCATCATTTGACAGCATGTAATATATATTGTTCAAAAGTCATTGTCTCTCACTAAGGCTACATTTATTTGATCACATTCACAATATTTCAGTTTTACCGTAATTATTAAAATTTTAAAAGTAACTGTTTCTGTTGAACACACAAACACACAGTTCAAAATTGAAATTTACTCTAACATTAAAATCTAAAATCTTTCTTTTTCTAAGCCTCACATACACACATTTAGCTTCAGGAAATTAGTTTTGGCATTTGGATGACATGGTAAATGTATTTTCATTCCCATTCTGGAAAGCTTCTCTGGCAGCTTTGAGAACCACAAAACAAACCAAAGTATTTATCTGTTTGTGCAAAGCTCAGTCTATCTGCACAGGCCAGATTCTTCAGCTGGGTTTCTCGCGCCCAGTCTTCTATCTGAAGTTAGATCCTTGTACTGATGCGTGGGTTTCTCTCCTTAATCCAACCCTCTTTTCCTCCACCCTGCTTTCTTTTTCTCCCCGTGTCTGTTTCTCAGTCATTGCATCAATCAGATCCTGGAAAGCGTCAGCCACATCCACCAGCATGACATTGTGCACAGGGACCTCAAGGTGAGTCATGCCGTCACTGTGGCAACATGCCAATACGGGAGTTTGCGTCATCCAAACCCCCCTCCTCTTGGCAACTCTGTGGCGTCATTTGCACACACTCATACTCGTGCTTGCAACATTGAAGTCTGTGTGTTGTTTCTTTCTCTCGACGTCAGAGGACAGCCGGCTGGCTGTGGCCAATCCTGAGGGGTCATTTGATAACAAGCACAATACATTAAGCAAACAAAGAACATTTAATGGATGATGGAGAGATAGGTTTTTTGTTTGTTTAGTTATTTTATTAATGCCATCTTTCAATCTAAACCTCATATTGTAATGAAATTAAATTACCATTTTCTTTTTGCTTGTCAGACTTTACAATGATTTCCTTTGTGTCTCCACGTCTTCCCAATAGATTTAGATAAAGTCTGTTTAAAAGGTGAAATTGTATGTGTGCACTTTTTTTTTTTTACAACAATAACTGATGAAATACATAATAGTGGCATGTGTTTGGACAAATGTGTCAAACCCCGAACCATCGCTTTCCATATTAGTTCATCTCTTTAAAAAGTAAAGCCAGACAGAGGAGTACTGGAGGCAGGCCGGTTGCTATGGAAACCTGTGTGATGTCATGGTGGCTGCAGAGTCATGGCATGATGGTGAGCGTGTCTAGTGGGGAGTCGTTTTACCACCTCTAATTCATCAGAGGGAAAGAGACGGAACTGCTGAAAACAGACAGACAAGGAGGAAAAGGAAATCTAGTCGAGAGGGAGCTGTTTAGGAGGAGAGTCTTTCCCTAGGTTTGGGACAGAGGGGCTGGTTTTTGAATGAAGGAATAATTAATAATAATTTGCCATTTGTTTTATTGTTGGTACTATTTGTTGATATTAGGATATGATGCTTAGAATGTGATGCAAAGCATTTTATTGTGTTTTTATTTCACAAAATAATTTCAAAGCGATTTTAAATCATTTGAGTGCTTTGTTGAACACATTGTTTTATCTGCTGCATGAGTTACCAGTCTTGTTTTGAATTGGCTTATGAATATTCATTTGTTTACATCATTGGCCAGTCCAGGATGTGCTCTAGCTATGTCAGCATCCCCTGATTACTTTTCATTAAAATAAGTCATGATATGACGTTAAAGAAAGTCTGTTGTTTGCGTCCCACTGTTAACGTGTCGGGGCAGTTGTTGCAGGATGACTCTGCAGTGTCCGGGTCAGGGCTGTACCTGCAGCATTCAGAGGCAGTGGGGTGTGCAGGACAGCGGGGCGAGAGAGCAGCTCACCCCTGCTCTCGTAGCATGAGATAACAAGCCCTCCTCTCTGTCTCTTCATGAATTATGCAGCTCAGAGCAATGAGCGTGCTGTCATAGCTATCCGTCCGCTGTACACACACACACACCAGTAAGATATAGACCCCACATGCAATCTCTCCCTCTTTCTCTCACACACACGTTACAAACATGCGCACATTTCTGTCTCTCTCACTTGATGCACACTGTAGTTCAAGTCCGGATCTCAGTATTCCTGCAATGTGATGATGAAAGACTCTCCTTATAGAACATGCTGGATACGTTTACATCCTTTTATGAAGATCACAGCAGATTTAACTCTGCATCAGTAGGCTCGATCGTCACCTTTACCATAATCATGCGCAGACTGAATGAGCAGCCATATGGGAGTGAATAACTGTGGAAGGCACTTCATGATTCTTTTTGGCTTGTGCTACTGGATATAATTTTATTTTCCCTATTTTTGTATTGACGTTACCTTTTTTCATTTAATGCTCATTTAACGTTAATCTGAAAGAACTACTCATTTTATTTTATGTGATGCCTAAATAAACTTGTAGCATTCAAAACAAGCTCTGTTTTTATTTCATTTAGGTGAAATAGTATTAAAATAATGAAGCTGCGGTCACATTAACAGTTGTCTGGAAGAAAAAAAAAAAGTGTTTTTTGCATTAATTAACATGCTACAAGCACACTGTACACGTAGCTTTGTTTTCATGTTAAAATATCTATAAAATATCTCCTCCCTCTTTTTATTTATTTCTAACTATTCCTGCTTTCTCCTCTCCTACCCTTTTCTCTGTAATGTGTCCTCCTGTAGCCAGAGAACCTGCTGTTGGCCAGTAAGATGAAGGGGGCAGCAGTGAAGTTGGCTGATTTTGGCCTTGCCATCGAGGTGCAGGGAGATCAGCAGGCCTGGTTCGGTAAGACTCCTTTGTTTTTTCTTTCAACTCACTGGTAGCCTCATCTCTTAAAGAGATTTGACTTGAAGCCATCCTAATGCAAGATTGAATTCAGTTGGTTTTTCAACAAATACAGTATTCAATGCCCTGAAAATGCACCCGCTCGTATAGATGGCACTGGTGCTCGTAAACTCATTCTGAAAGCACACTTGAAAGCAGCAATGACTTTTCTTATTGCTCTGTTTGCTCTCTATTTCATCTGTGACTCTTGTGGGACTAGAGAGCTCTGGAGAGTAGCCAGCTTGTGTTTTTACTCTGTGCCCTTGTGAAGTAGTTTTCTCAATGTTTACTGTCCTTTTGGAGTCAAGACTACTCACTTGAACCAGGTCGAAGGTCACATACGACAAAGCCAGTGGAAGAATTGGATAAAGCTAGTCTATCATCATAGATTTTTTTTTATGCTTTTTCATATTGCACAGCCTTATAAGAACACATTTTGTGTGTGTTTTCATTTGTTTAATGCAAACAAAAATGTTATTGCCTTACTTATAATGCTCAGAATTTGTCAAAATTCTCATAAAGAGATGGTTTTGAAGATTTTGTCATTTGAAATGTGTTAATTTTATATATTAAATGTTTGTAATCACATTATGGTTTTATAGGGTTTGCAGGGACACCTGGATATCTCTCCCCTGAAGTCCTGAGAAAGGACCCCTATGGCAAACCAGTGGATATCTGGGCTTGTGGTAAGATATACACCTATTTTATTTAGAGTTTCATATTATAATGATTTCAAGGCTAGTGTCTTGTAGACTAGTACTAGTACTAGTATGAAGTTACCAATTTGTGTGTCCTGGGCAGGTGTGATCTTGTATATCCTGCTGGTGGGTTACCCTCCTTTCTGGGATGAGGACCAGCACAAACTGTATCAGCAGATCAAGGCTGGTGCCTATGACGTAAGTAATCACACTCACTGTTTGCCTTAATGGGCTCTCATTGCTGTATAATGACGTTGTTTTAGATCTCATCAGATCATGTCCACATTTCCATTCAAAAGTTTAGAGTGATTGAGAATATTTTCTTATTTTAATAATGAAAACCTGTAAAAATGAACTTTGGGCGGCTCAGTTGCACCAGTGTTTCAACTTTTAAAAAAGCCTACTCTTTGCTCCAGGCAAAATTGTGAAACTCCACTCTTTGCACTGCTCACATATCTGATGTAATTAAAGCAAGCGTATACAAAACAGGCGTGTCTGTTTGAACGAAAAGGTCTGTCTGTTTTAAAAAGTGCTTCTAGCCCACTTTAAGCGATGCTCTGCTCAACCAGAAAGAGAACGCGAAAGTCCTTTTATTAGACCTGTCTTTTATTGCCCATCAGCATGTTGACAGAGTTGCTCTCATGGCCATTCCCATACAGAGATTTCAGTGCCACCACATCGACCGAAGTGGCAAACCCAGACTGAAGCCGTTGTTAATATTTAATTGGTTGGGATAGAGAGCAGAGTTATTCAATAATAAATGATGGCAGCCCCTTCCTCTTGAGCTCAGGAGAGGAACATACAGAGGAGTCTTCATCATCATCACCTCCTCAAACCCCAAAGGAAAACCAGTTTTAGAGTGGGATATTTCCTGTTAATGCTATTCTGTAGTAGCTTATATAAGGTTACGACAATCTTGCAAAAAGCATAGTCATATTTTCTCAGTGATCAGCTGTTTGTAAACAATTTAGCATGACCACAGTATGGATTCACACTAATTTGATTTCATTTGTGTTTTTTCCATCCCTTTTAGTCCAGATTGATAGGCTCTCTAAGTGCATTGGAGTATAGTGCGTTTTTGTAGTGTTTGTTGTATAATGGCATTGTCCATTTGATGGAGTGCTGCAGTGAAGGAGAGATGTGATTACCAAGGCCAGTTTTGGTTTCAGCATTTTTAGCCATCCAGGTGGAAAACACCACTTTTCCATCCATCGCTTTAGCTGCTCTGCTTTAATCTTATTAGCATCCATTACAGTCCATGGAAGCCATTGATCTGTGTGTTTGTCCATGTCCGTATGTTATAGCACTCTGTTACACACAAAAGCCTGAGACTAGTGAAAATGCTTCCATTTTTCATTGTTTCCTGCACTAGCATCAGCTTAAAGTTGATTTAACATTCATTCCTTAGTGCCTGGTTTGGCCATCTTTTGCTGTTAAAGTTCATGAACTCAACAAGCTTGTGTAAAACCTGACGATCATGTTCTTCAGCTTTATTATTCCAAAGAGCATCTTGAGCTTCACTGGAAGAACATGTGACCGTCAGCACACATGATCAATATCAGTAATATATACATGATCAGTGACCTGGAAAAATGTAAAATGTGTTTATTTCTTTAGAGCTTTTCATAATGCACGTCCTGTTACGGTAGCTATACAGAACATGTTTAATTAGTTTATGAATAGTTTATGAATACCATTGCTGTCAAATGGTTAATTGTGATTAATCACACCCAAAATAAGTGTTTGTTTACAATATATAAAATGTTTATTATGTAAACATGTATAAATTTACAATAAATTTTATTTTGGATGAGATTAATCACGATTAATTGTTTGACAGCACTAATGCATACATTTAAAATATTTCCCTTTTTTTTATCATACTATCATTTTGTTTTAATTGTTTGAAAATCTTTTTTGGAGCTTCACAGGTTTTCACTGTATACCTCACTGTATTTCAAGAAAACTCATTTGTCTTTTCTTTCTCTTGTCTCTTTACGTCTTAGTTTCCCTCTCCAGAGTGGGACACTGTTACCCCAGAGGCCAAAAACCTCATCAACCAGATGTTGACTATCAACCCAGCGAAGAGGATCACGGCTGACCAAGCACTCAAACATCCATGGGTCTGCGTAAGTGAACTTAAACCCCCAGCTCTTTTTATTGTATCTCTCAAGGCTGGTTTATATTGTTGTCACTTAGCTTTTCACAATTACATCCAACAACTGGTATAATGTCATACAGCTTACACTCCAGTCTGCAATGAAGTAAACATCTGCTAGCCTGTTTGGTTGATGAAAAACATAAAATGAGACTTTATATCCAATTTGTATTGTGTACAATCTGCCATATCGTATATGAAGGGGGATTTATTTAAGTACTGATGTCTCTTTCCCACTTAGCAACGCTCCACTGTCGCCTCCATGATGCATCGTCAAGAAACCGTTGAGTGTCTGCGCAAGTTCAACGCCCGCAGAAAACTAAAGGTCTGATTCATTCATTTCCAACACAATAAGGTTCAATATGTTAAAAATGTGTGTATTATGAACAAAGTGTAAATTCATACTTGACATTTAACCTAATTTAATTAAATGTTAATTTATTGTTAGTTTATCCCCCAGATATGCCAATGTTAACAAACTCAAACTTATGGCTCAGCATTACCCATTTTTAATACTTCAAATTCAAATGTATGATTGTTTAAAGACTTTGTCCTTACCAGTGTATATTTTTATTACACTTCCGGGTAAGGTACTAAAATAGCATTTGTGTTTCCTGCAGGGGGCTATTTTGACCACCATGCTGGTGTCCAGGAACTTCTCAGGTGAATGTCTTATTAAATTCAGACATACAAGTGAGACTTGTGCATTAGTTTATTTATGTAGGTTCTTGCAAAACTTTGATTTTGTAATCTGGCCCCACTTTCCTGAGCATTCGGTAGAGGCATTTGGGTTTTGCTTTAGGTTGCTTTGTTAGGATACAGATTGGGTAAGTTTTTTTGTGATACCGGAAAGGCTGAGCTTCTGCCTTGAGTCAGCCTCTCCAAAACGACATGCTCTTTTGTCCAATAGTGGGTCGGCAGCACACCAGCCCCGCCACCCCCACCACCAGCACAGCTGCACTGGCACAAGAAGGTACGTGAGATGGGCACTAGGGGGCCATTGCCCACTTTCAGCCTCAGCATGTGACCAAAGGGAGCCTGCTATACCCTTGCCAACGCACGGGCACTGAAACTCTTCTGAGAGGCCATTCGCTATCCAGAGAATATGTAACACATGCTTCAGGGTTTGGGTTCGCTGACTGAATTTAGAATATTTTAAATCCAAATTTGATTCAGTATAAATCCTGACTAAATACATGTCTTGTGAGTTGTGTATTGACAAATCAATAATAATTGAAATTCAGTCACTCCCAACTCTGAGACACATTTGTGTCTCTTTGTGCTTCATGACTTTTGACCGTAGTCTGGAATGAAAGAGCCCTTGATGGTCAATGGAGACCCTTGCACTGCACTGAATGTGCTGTGAACTTGTCAGAAGATGTTTTGTGTCATTGTCAGCAGTTTGGGATGGTAAGAAGAGTACCACAAAAAATGTATTATGTCTTCCAAGTGGTGTCTCTCTGGAAACATAATGCATTATGGGTTTGCACTTTTGGTGATGGTCCAGGATTGCTCCAGTGGAGGTATTTCGACCAGAGTCACCTTAAGAAACTGCGTCATGTTTAAGAGTTGCATTACAGATTTAGTTCCCTAGTTTTATGTGAAATGTTTCTTAAGATGGCTCGTTCTCCTTGTATACCTCAGTCCAAAGTCAGGTCGGCTTTTGGTCAACCAGCTGCACTGGTATGAAATTGTGGGTAGATGCTGACATGCATTTGCCTGTAGTAAGAATGAATGTCTATGCAATGTATGTATTAGCATGCTCTTGAGGGAAGACTTATTGAGAAGGACCACCGTACTGAAGTCTTCACAGTGGGGATCACTGTGGCGTGCTTCAGAAGTACCTTTCAGCATGTGTTCGGGTGTCTTTATGCATGGAGGACCCGAAGCAACAGGATCCACGTGTCTTTTTGTCTTGCTTTTGGTTTATTTATTAGTTTCTGCCTCTCTTCATATGTCTTCATGAAAGTGGCATGTCTCTGTGAATGCTCTGCCCTTTGCTTCTGTTGCTTTACAATGATACTTTAACAGTTGCAGTGGTTCATTTAAGCCTCAGAAGTACAGTACATATCATTTAATAATCAGAGGCAGCTGTTGACAGTGCAATGGACTGATGTACAGTACTAGCCAGCCCATTAAATTAGCTGCTGTTTGACTATATTGAGAACGTATAATAATGAGAATGTATGAGTTCATTTAATATTAGCAATTTGAAGTTCCTATCATCAAAATTGTATAATCTACACTACCATTTAAAAGTTTGGTCTCTTATGTTCAGAAATACTGTTAAATATTACTATTTAAAATAACTGTATTTTCTGAATTAAATTAAAGGTGAATTTCAGTCATTCCATCATTAATCCAGTCTTTAATATCACAAGATTCTTCAGAAATTCTAATCTGATAAGAAACTGCATTTGAAATATAAGTATTTTGTAGCAATTTAAAAGGCTTTAATGTCACTTTTGGTGTATAATGCATTCATGCTTTAAAAATGTTTTTTTTTAACTTAATGATCCCAAACTTTTAAACAGTAGTGTATAAAGGAGCATAAAAGTGGCCTTCACCCACCCTGCTCTCTCTATTGGAAATGGCATTGACTGTAAAAAAAAATAAAATAAAAATAAAAACCTCTTTATCGGTCCACCACTAATCTCTTTAACTCATGCTAAAGTACTTTTTGAACCATTCCATACTACCAACAAGTGCAGCACACAAACTCATTTGACCCCATTATACAATTTTAATTACGAGACCAGTTTAATTAGGAGCACAACAGCTGAACAGGTCAGAAAAAAAGGACTTATCGGCGGACCACTCAGTCCTCTAATGAATCAGCAGTTCAGCTCTAATGTGCTGGAGTGATCTGAAGCAGACATTGGCATTGGTTTGTCAGATCTGCATGGAGTCTTGTGCAGGAGAAATGCCTTCAATGATGACAGCAGGCCAGACAGGAGATGCCTCTGCACAGCATGGACCCAGCATGAACAGAAAATCCTTTGGTTTTGCTTTGATTTGCTTGATTATTTTGTTAGTCACAGCTATTTTTCTTTTCAATAATCTGTTGATTGATTTATCTTACCTTTTTCCCTTTTTGCATTCTTTCCTACCTCTATCTACTTTTAAAGGTAAGGGAATTTGAAGATCGTACTTGGAAAGTCTGCTCGTGTCCTTGCATTTTTGTGCATATGTGTTGCCATTGTCTCTCATTAGATCTGTTTTGGTTTCAAACCATGTTTCGGTTTTTGAGAACACAGGGTAAGATGTGTTCATGAAATATGTTTCATATCAAACTTGAGGTGGTCTTTCATGTTTCTTGGTGGAGAAATCTTACTTTGTCTCTAACATTATATGGTAGCAGGGCTTTGCGTTTGCTTGTTCACTAGATATCGGTGCCATTTCAAAGTCCTGTGGATGGTTTTCCTGATCATGCAACTTGTTCATTTATTATTCATATACTATCATAGTGTTTATTCATATTTAATATTTTCAGTCTTTGTCCCAAGTTTTATTAATTTTGTTTTGTGATTTGGAATTTTTTTTATTTCAGTTAATGTGAAGGAAACATTTTAGCATTATTATTTAGAGTCTTTTATTTACATTTTATTTTATTTGAGTTTTACTTTGAATTTTTTTTATATTTTAATAAGAAATACCAATGCTGGTTGTATACACTAAATGAGCAACATTCATATCACAAACTAGTCAGTTCATGAAATGTTTGCACATTTCTGATTTAGTTTTTTTGTTTGTTTTCTCTCCCCTCATTTTTCAGCATGTAAAAGTTTACTGAACAAGAAGTCTGATGGCGTGAAGGTAAGCCCAACACACATTTTTTAAATCTTACAGTAAAGTAAGTTCTTGAATCAGCGTTGGAATGATAAAATATCATGTTTTTGTATCATAAATTACTGCACAATCCAGAATTCTTCTTATGAGTTTTCCTGTCGTATTTATTTTCCTCCTTTTGAGGACATTTTATAAACCGAACTGACAGTCAAGCTAACCAGCAAATGGTTTGCACAAACCAAAATGATTAAGCGCTCTGTTTCTAATTTCAAATGATTTGTTTCAGTGTGATCTTGAAAAATAGAGGAGACCCAAGTGAAAAGCATTTGCCCATTTGTTAGTCCTGAGTCATGGCAAAATCTGTTGAAGCAGAGAGACTTACTCAACCCTGTGCCGTCTCTGTGCATGCAGTGAATCGTCAGCCTTTCACCAAGCAACCGAGAAGCGAATGCTTTAAATGAAACAAGTCTCATGGATAAATCGACTTCAGCAGTTTTAACACTTTTCAACTGTTGCTACTAAACACCTGTCACATCACACATGGCTTTGCAACTTCTTGTGGTTATTTATTTTTCCTCTCTCTTTCTTCTCTGTGGGATCTAACTAGCAGCTTTATTTTTTTTCTGTGTTCACTGGCCTGTTTTTTATGCTTCCCTGTTTTGCCCTCCTCTGTTTCACCCTGTTCAGAAAAGGAAGTCAAGCTCCAGTGTTTATTTGATGGTGAGATCTGTTCCGTGTCTCTCCCCTTTTTCTGACTCTCCCTCAACACTTTCTCACTCTCTGGCTCTCTTTTTTTTCTTGGTTGAGATGCTCGAGAGTTTGTTTGGGTCTTTTTTTGTCTCATTGTAGGATTTTGTGAGTCACAGGATCATCAAACATTAACAGAGCCATGTTCACCCCTCCAACTCTGTTTTATTACATACACATGCTTACATTGTAAGCCCATTCTTCTTAAAGTTCATTCTTCATTACCATTGCATCTCAGTGCTTTTTTGGTGAGCCAGACCAGAGTTTTGTCTCAGAGGTTTCTCCTTGACCTAAGTTTGGTCTGTCTTCTGCAAGGCCCCGATAAACCTTGTGAGCTTCCTCCGGCTCAACCCTCTCCACTTTCACGGGCCTTTAGATTCAGTTGCATGTAGCCACTGATTATGACCAGTGCTGAAATCCGCTCAGAGTGGACAAAAGGCTCTTACTTGGTGCTCTTGAATAGGAAAGATCGTTTAAATGCTATTGGAACAGACTGTCTAAAGACAGACAAGCAAGCCTTTCTCTCACTGGAACTCCCCTTTTCCCACAGTCCATAGTGCGCCAGTGATTTCTGTTGCCATGGCAATAGCTGCAGTGGCTGTGACATCAGTTTTGTCCTAACAAGTAAAGAGCCCCTTGTTACAAAAAAAATATTTAAAAAATGTATTTTTTAAAAAAAAATGATTATAATGATGCTTAATTCTGTGAATTTTCTCCCCTGGAGAATAAATATATTTTCTTCTGTCGCCAAGTGATTAAAAGTCAATTACAGCAGCAGTTGATGCCTGTGAGTTAGACATGGCAGTTCTGTTTCATCCTCGTCACAGGGGAAGCTCAGTTCTGCATTTTGATTATCTAGCAAACATCATGTTGGCTTGCATAAATTGCCATTTCTCATATCTTGCGTTTCTCCATCAGGACTGAATACACACCCACCCTGACCTCAGTTTTACTTCCCTCTCACCATTCATGGTGACCAATCAAGCAGACCTGGTCCTTTTTCAGTCTGTGCTCTTCAAATCTAATAACCTAAAATTCACCAAATCAGTTTGATTGATTCCAAATAGACTTTTGGATACAAGAATATTAAGTACATTTTCACAAGCTTTTATCATTCATT
>JAUMHQ010000070.1:9896617-9918217 GCA_032361165.1 Enteromius paludinosus
ACACCAGAGAAAAACTTTGAAAATAACCATGACGCAGTCTCCATGCTACAATAATGATAGAAGCAAAGTCTTCCACATTTTTTAACACATCTTTATAAGTACAATTTGAATGAAATAGCCTCTAAACCTCTAAAAATTGCTCGCGAAAAAATTTATGTTTATTGTCCCCCCCCCTACTGTAAAATGAGATTTACGCCCATGGATACAGCATAAGTAATAATTTCATACATTTCTGTAATAGTGTTCAACTGATCTTAAACGAAAATACATAATAGCCATATAAATCTGTGAACATTAAAATACCATATATTGCAAATAAAATATCTGGTATTAAATAACCGGAACAAACCCAGTATTTACAATTTCAAAATAACCTTGCTGGTAATTATCATAAAATTCAATTTTATCAGCATTTATGTTGGGTATTGTATCTTTGAAAAGCAGCACAAGCATGTTCTCTTATAACATATATTAGACTTTTTTTTTTTTTTAAAGGGTACAAGTGAAACATTCTAGATGTTTTGGGCTATTGGGTCAAAACTGAATTGTGGTTTGCATTATCATCTCATTAAACTTTACTGTTTTAGGAGGATCTGTGACCCTGGCCTGACCTCTTTTGAGCCCGAGGCACTTGGAAACCTGGTTGAGGGAATGGACTTCCATAAGTTCTACTTTGAGAATTGTAAGCCCCTTGCTTAGTTGTATAAATTTGTTGTACATGCTTTCATTCTCTATATAGACACATTCAGTTAAAGCAGGGGTGTCTAGTCCTGCTCCTGGCAGAGTTTAGCTTCAGCCAGCTCCAACACACAAGATGTTCCTAGTGAGTTTAAAGGCCTTGGTTAACTGATTCAGGTGTTTATTTAGGCTTAAAGCTAAACTCTGCAACATAGTGGCCCTCCAGGAACAGAATATGTCTTTACCTACTGCCTGTGTTTGACTCCAGTGCTGAGTAAGAACAGTAAGCCTGTGCATACCACCATCCTGAACCCTCACGTGCACCTGATTGGAGAGGACGCCGCCTGCATCGCCTATATCCGACTGACGCAGTACATGGACACCCAGGGCCGGCCACGCAGCAGCCAGTCAGAGGAGACACGTGTGTGGCACCGCCGAGATGCCAAGTGGCTCAACATCCACTTCCACTGCTCTGGAGCGCCTGCCGCACCTCTACAGTGAACCACACAGGGCAAAGGTACTGATTGACAAACGTCTAAAGGCCCGAATATACTTCACGTCGTTTTAAATAAAATCAAGTTCATTCAAGAGTTCATTTTGACTCCTAAACACTTTTGAGCTACCATTGGTCGGTGGCGGTTATGTAACTTTCCTTGATGCTGGATTTTTTTCATTCAGCCGAGGTCATATGCATAGCTAAGTTTAAGTCACTGACTGAGTGCCACAGATCTATCCGCATCTGTTAGATCGCTTGTGGAGAGATAAAAAAAAAATGTAGAGACTGCAATTTTTGTTTTCAACAATTAATTTATTTTTTTTTCAATCAAACTTACTCAGGCTTACTGTATGTGCGAGCATCATGACATTAATCTGCATCCCGCCTCCAGCATCACGGAGGTGTCAAAATGCTCAGAAAACAGTATAGCGTCGCTCAGCCTTTTCGAACTTCTTTTTGCCCCTTTAGAAGAATAAATGAATTCAAAGTATATTGCGGCCTTTAGTGTCAACACAACAAGTGAAACATTATTTAGTATTTTTTTCTGTTCTTTTCCTTAGCATGCCTGAATACTAAAGCTGATTGGAGCATTTCTTCTCCGTGCACGTCTTGCCGCCTGGAGCCCGGCCAGAAGAGAACCTCTTGAAGTTTTGAAAACGTGAGGGAAAAAATTGACACAACTAAGAAATCTATTTAAAAGTGGCCACCACTTCAGTCCAACTCTAGCTAGATGTGGGGCGGGCGGCCACGGCAGCAGCCCTGCCTTCTGGATGCTGCATGCTTCTAATGCCCACACGGGGCGCTGTATTGTCTTTACCCATAATCCCATCATGTCTGCTGCCCAACATTCGGAAATGGTGTTTAAAGTATTAATAATATATTGTAAAATATTGAGATCTTCACTTGTGTAATTAACAGCTGGTAGAGATGGGAGTTAGTATCAGAAATGTGAATCTTTGAGAAGCACACGCCGTTTTAAGGGTAAATGGTGTGAGTTTATTATTTTTTCTGTTTTGGTTTTATTTTTTATGCAAAGAATGTGATGGCATGGCATATCAGAGGGAACGAAAAATGTATCAGATGTTGAAGCACCAAAGTGTAGACTCTAGACGCTGAGAAGACGATGTTTTAATGTTGCTTTTATTTTCTTCGAAATTAAGGAATAGGGTTTGGGAAGATTTTTTTCTGGCTTTCTGTCGTGTTTTTGTGGATCTCTTGGTTTTTATTTCCCGAATGATGATGTATTTGAAAGTATTTTGTGTATTCAAGAATTGTTTTAAAGTGGGACACAATTTAATATAGTTGTGCATAAATAGATATTTATAAAGAGAAAGGACAAAACAGTGTGTGGTGTCCAAGGGAGAGAAGGGTGGGGAGATGTGTGTGTTTGTGTACGTATAATTGTTTTTTTCTTGGGTTCAAGATGCTTGTTGCTATGTAGTGTTTTGCATAAATATTCTTTACACACACATCCACGTGAGGCCTCAACTCAAGTTGGGTTGGTTTACTTGTCTTCCTGTATGTTTGCACCCATAACCTCCCGGCTCTCTGAACCTGAAGTTGCAGAACTCTCACATAGATTTGAGTTAAACACTACACACAACACACTCATAGCCCCTGCCCTCCCTCACAGAGTTAATAAGCTCATCCTTTTTGGCTTCCAGCTTCTGTGCATATCATTTTTTAGACTAAATACGCATGAGGGGAAAATGAAATGGCCTGTACTGTTTTGCACATAAGCTTGAGACTCTATGCTGTTCTGTTCACTTTTTGTGGACTGCTTTGCAACTTCAAGTTACGAAATCCATTCATTGTGGTCCACGATCTAGAAGGAGACCCAACCTGTCACATTATTCCTCCATGAGTGTCTGTACACTTGTTCTGATGCCGTTTGCCTTGTCTCATCATACATTGTGACTTTAAAAGACTTGATTGTGGTTTAAGATCACCTGACCATCTAGAGGCAGGGATTTGAATGAAAATGACTTGATGAATGCAGTTCCATGGTGTTTTGGGGTCCATTTTGTGGTAGAATCTTTTCTGAGTATCTTGATCGTGTTTTGTTTTAATTTTTTCAGTATGACCTGTAAATACTAATGCAGATCATTGATGAGGGATGAATCGAACACTCGTCTTCATCCAGGTGCACGTACACACATGGACTTTCAGTACACACAATTCTGTGTTTGATAAACAACTCGCATAGTTGGTTTTGGGTGTGTTTATCTGTGTGACTGTCTTACATCGGAACACTGTTCTTGACTGTGTTAATATGTAGATCCTGTGTGTGAATTGTGATGCCTGGGGGTTTAATGTTCCCCCTTTTACTCCGTGCTAAGTCATTTCTTGTGACATTTTACCTTTTGTAGTTGGGCCAAATGTTGCACCCAACCTTCTATGTTGAAAAAAAGGGAGGAAAGAGAGTACTCCTACCCTAAAGGCATCTTTTTAGTGAGTTCACTTGTCCACAGATGAAACCGTCTGGCACTGTGACGTCTGCATATCTTCATACTGCGCTCTCTGTTGCCCCCCTGCTGCAGTGTGTCTTATAACAGTGTGTTCAGCCACTTCTATCACTCATAGTGTATCCTCTCAGATATTAGAGTGTCCTTGTTTAAAAAAAGTGCAGTTTAGTCAGTCAAGCATCCATAAAAAAAATTTAAATGGTTAAGAAATGTTTCCAGTTGCAGGAGATTGTAGTTTCCCTGTATTTCTTATGACTGTTAGATGGACACAAACACCTTTCATATGCGAAGTGAATAATTCCTCAAATTTAAACTCCCACAACCAAACCATATATGCAGTTCAGCAGAAGGAAAATATGCATGTGTAACTTTCTAGTAATAATTTTCACTGTCTGTGTTACCTAAAATTGAATTATGTGTATATTACCTGCATCTTCAAGGTAAATTAAATGTGGCTCTGAGATATGGTTTCCAATGCTAAAATCAAATGCTAATTTTGTTTAAAAAAAATTGACTAAAGGAGATTAACAAAGCTTTAGCTTGGTATGTTTCCCCATTCTTGTCATTTTTTTTGCATTGTAACCATATATGATGGGACTACATATGCTTATACTCTGAGGTTTAATTGGATGCTGGATTTTTGCATGACCATACAATTAATAAAACTATGAATTTAAATCTATCAAGTGTTTGTTTGAATGTTGTTGAACCATCATAGCTTTGTGATTTATGAAACATTTGGAAGTATTTAATAAAACAGTCTTTGCTCTCCTGCTCAGTGTGCATTTGAACTACACACACATGCAAATGCCTGGACCTTGCTTGCATTTTAGACTTGGGCTGTCGACATATCTACATCTTTAAACTGGATGTCATTTAGCATTCAGAAAATACTCCTACACCCTGAATGATGACACATCAAAACATTGTTGTTCGCTAAAGTTGTTAGCCTGTTGAAATGTCTGGCATGTCTAACTTGTTAGCTAAGGATAGTAAATCTCCTGGAACACCTAATATCACTTACAGCAAAATGACTGAAAAAGTTTGAGCTCCCCTATTGCTGAACTCTGCAGGGCTGCGTTTCCCAAAAGCACTGCAAGCCTAAGTTGATCGTAGTTCCATTGGTTTCAATTAGTCTACAATGTACTTAAGCTTACGATGCTTTTGAGAAATGCAGCCCAGTTTGACTTATGAATTCTGATATTTTGGAAAACAACGACCCACAAATTTGACTGGCTTTCATCCCGGCTCTCGGTTCGTTGAACCCCTAAGACTTGCAAGATTCCAAATAATCAATGCATATCCTGATGGATCTGTCTGCAGCTTTTGACACAATTAACCACTAGATCCTCCTGTCAACCTTCGTGGCAAAAGGCATCTCAGGAACGGCACAGCAGTGGTTTGAGTCTAACCTCTCAGATGGGTCCTTCACTCTTGGAGGGGTGAGGTGTCAAAGTCACAACATCTATTTACTGGGGTGCCTCAGGGCTCAGTTCTTGGACACTTATTTTCTCAATCAACATGTCATCACTAAATTTTATCATTTAGAAACATGGCTTTTCATATGACTGCTAGGCTGATGACACTCCACTCTCGACATTCCTTCCTGATCATCTCATCTCAGCTGCTTACATCTTGGCATGTCTAACAGACCTTTCTCGCTGGATGAAGTACCATCACCTTCAACTCAACCTTGCCAAGACAGAACTGTTTGTGTTTTCAGCTAACCCATCACTTCATCACAATTCCTAGCTGCTAGCTAGGAGCATCAACCATAACACTTTCCAGAACAGTCAGGGACTTAGGAGTTGTGATTGATTGCCAGCTGAACTTCACAGAACACATTGTTACAACTGCCCAGTACTGCAGATACAGTATGTCTTATGCAACAAATGAGATACATTTTGTTTTCAAGATTTTTTAAAGAACAGAAAGTACATACATTTATTTGTAATATAAATATTTGGTCTTGATTTCCTTTAGACCTGTCTAAATCCTGTATGTGGATATAAAGTGTCACTAAGTCTCTTTTAATTTCCTACTCAGGTCAGGCATGTGCATGCTTGTCTAAAGAAAGATTGACTGGCCAAGTGTCCCAGTTTGGACGCCAAGAGGACAGGTCTGCTATCAGTATGTGTACAGATGCAATGGTAAAACAAACAAGCTCTGTGACTCATTCCACACAATTAAAAGGTCCAGACGTTATAATAGAAAACCTAGAAAAGACTAACCATTTAGAAAAATCTGACAGTGCAGTTCCCTGACAACCTGAAAAGGTCAAATCAAAAATCATACGCTAATTTTCCATAAGAGATTGTAAACATTAATAACAAACGTCTTTCAATTTCAGACTTAAATCTACTTGGCGTTGTTCAGAAGTTGTTCAAAAGCTTGACCACTTAGCAAGAGAAGCAAAGGGCTATTTTTATACCAGCAATGTACGCCCCCTCTCTTTAAGCCAGCAGTGAGTGACGGCACAGCTGTGATGAACTAGCTTCTACCATCTTCCAACACAAGATTGCTCTGCACAGGGAGTCGGTGGGTATCTTTCTCTTTCCCCTCTATTTTAACTTCCTTTATGGCTGCGCCCCTATCACCAGCATCCAGCTCAGGGTGTGGGAGGGGATCCATGTGCACTCGTATTCTTGCAAGAGCAATTGAAGCAACCCTAGGACACAGTTGCAGTAGTAGTTGTCTTCTCTAAGGGGGCCCTGAAATAACATGGACCGTAAGTACTAAGGGCCCCCAGGCCAACAAACTGAATCAAAGACGCAAGCACAAACCGCACCATGGTGGCTGAGGAGGTTATCATCACCCTATCTGGAGGAGCACCATGGGGCTTCAGACTACAGGGAGGAATCGAGCACCAGAAGCCTCTGCAGGTTGCCAAGGTATGATTACCAGGAAACAAGTCAATAAACGTACTCTACCTCACTTTAAAGTTGTTTCAGCCCACAGTTCTTTAGTTTAAATGAAACTTCATGTTTAGATGAAACTTCAGAACTTTAGTGCTGCCTGTAGATGTAATGGACACCAGAAGCACAGGCCCCTGCACCCTAAGTGTGGTGTGGAACTGATCTCCTACCAAAAAAGCCAAATGATTCATAGAGCTGTGAACTTTCAAGTATCCTTTTAACCCCCTTAACCTTTGAGTCCTAAATAGCAAATGTGCACGAATTTTACATTTTGTAATAGTTACAATGCAAGAGTAGATTACCAGTATCAAGTCAAGAATGTAGAATAAAACGTTATGTATGTAAAACAAAGGGCAGTATATGACTGTAGAAGTTCATGAGAAGATAATCAAACATTTTTATATCTAGCTATCACTAGGAGGAAACAGGGTGTTTTCGTGGTACATATACTGTCATTATGTTATACAGGTTTCTGCTATTCTAGAATTACATTATTGCTTGTTTCTAAGTAGCAAAGTGTGATCAAAGTAGGTTTTTATAATATATAATATATAAATAAAGGACTTGAACTTTGTGCTCTCAGACTGTATTATTGTAGTTTATTACTTATCTTAGGCTATCTTCAGGTCATATTTAATGGCATTTGCCCTAATTGAGTGTAATGTGGTCTCATGTCACACCATGCTTGTTATGTTTCAACTCATCTACTTTTATATAATGTCATACACAGTATTTAATGATAAAGCAGTTTATTTTGGTTGATGGTTATGTTGTTTCCACTGTCTTGCTTGCAATAGTTTCGGAAATAAAAATGGCGCTTGTTTTAAATTTTACTTTAATCCAACACCAAAGCTGATAATTCAAGACATTAAAAATGTTTTGGACTTTTATTGACTATTGACTATCTACATGTCAACTAACTCTCATTAGAATATTAGTACACACTCTAATTAATATCTGCTAACTCTTTATAGTTATAGTCTCCCAAAAGACGCTCTACTGACTATAAGTAACTTTGCAAGTACATGTCAGCCTATTCTAACCCTAACCCTGCCAGTCTAATACTCTGCTGGCACTCTATTGAGAGTTAGTAGACATGTAGGTGCAATGTTACTTATAATCAACAGAATACGTTAAAGGGACCATCAAAATAAAGTCAAACCATGTTATCTGATCAGGGTAGTTTGATGCATCCACTAATCTTGGCTGTCATGAAGAATATTGATTTTTATTGGTAGCTAGATGCTTGTCATCAAAAGTGAATTAGATTAAACTAGTGGTATGGACACTGCCTGCAATCAAGATGGTGTTTAGTGACAGGGTAGCATACAGATCCCTGTTCATCACTTTGTCCTGAATATGACCTTTGCATTTACAGCTGTACCTTAAAAACCACAGGCAACCAAGTACAGGATTGGAGTCTGAGTCTGAAATGGAAAAGTAGATCAATCACCCAGATGCCATATTGTTTTAGTCTGTTCTGGACAATCAAAGGCCAAAGCAGCTCACAGACTTATTAACAGTAGTGACTCAGGAGCTTTCGCACAGAATTAAAGAGCAGAGAAGACTTCATGAACCCATCTCACTGTCTATTTAAAGTCTAAATGCAAGTATTTATAGACTGATTATTGCATCCATAGTAAGATGTGAACCTGTCGGCGTGAACAAAACCACTGAAATCAGAGCCTGTCCTCCTGTGCCGAGTAAGATGACAGACAGGACAGGGGTTGAGCAATGGCATTGCAAGGTCTAGTTGATAAACAACACAAACACTGGCACATGGGCAGCATCTGTGCCAGCCTACTAAGAGTTTTTTTCTTCGTCGTCATTTTTAAAAAAATATTAAGTTAAAATTATCTGAAATAATTTAAAAGTATTGTATACAATGTTACACAGGGTACAATTTTCACTGGCTCATCCTATGTACTTTTATATCACTCAATCTTGCAGATCCATTTGTTAAGATTAAGAAATTGTAATGCGATATCAATGCCTTAGTCTTTACCTTATCTATAGAAAACATTCAAGACCCAAGTTAAATGTCTTTGTGATCTATTCATTCATTATCACTTGCTACATCAATCCTGCAGGTCCGTAAGCGAAGTAAAGCATGTCGTGCAGGACTACGTGAGGGAGATGAGCTAGTATCCATTAATGAGAATTCCTGTGGGAGTCTGTCGCATGCCCAGGCCATGAACCTGATCGACAGCATGCCAGGAACACTACACATTCGGGTTAGGAGGTAAGTCATCTTTTCCTTTTTCAATGCCAAAGTGTGTGTTTAGCTCAGATGGGGCCTGAAAGTAAGTGACTGTATGAACTCCAAGCCAGGGTTTCTGTGAGTTACTGTTTCTGACCACCCCTGTGCTATTTTACCCTCTTATATGTTTATCAGGGCACCCGCTGGCTTCCAGTCGGTGGTTCTGGTTGCTCGAGCCCCTTCTCCACGAATTGATAAAGAGTACCGTGCTGCCATTAGGGCCATGTCTCCATCCAGCTCCCGACCTCACCAGTCCAGTGTGCGGCAGATCCACCGCGAATCCGTGATGTCCCTGACCGGACGCAGTGGATTGACCTCCCCGCCGGGAAGTGAGGCCTACTATGGAGAAACAGACAGTGATGCAGACGTGGCTGCTCATGAGAGGCAACGCAAACCAAAACGACGTAGTCCCAGCAATTCACCTGGCAAAGCAGGTCGAGCTTCACCGGAAGGAGCAGAGACTTCAGAAATGAGTGGGTATGACAGTGCCTCGGATGCCCAGGTTTACAATCTTCTGGGGCCTAAAGAAAGAGAAGACGCATTGCTTGGTGTAGCCCGCAGAGAAGTGATCTACCAACCCCCTCCACATGGAGCCTGGTCCTCTCAGACCTCCACCGAGACCTCATCCATGAGCGCGGATGAGCAAAACCCACGAGAAGGGCTAATGGAAGAGGACAGTGGGTTCCAGGAGCCAACAAATGTTCCCCCTTTGGTTTCTCCAGAGAGAGCCAAAGAAGCTCTTATGCTGAGCTCTCGTACTCAGTTGGTGCCCATGGTTGGGCCAGTTGACAATCCTGTGGATGAGGAACTCACATTAACATACATGGATAAAGCAAAACAAGCAAGTGAGTATATGAAGATCACTGCACTTATGATTGACTAGCTTCAAATATACTGTCACAAACACCTGCTTAGCTTTGTAAATGTGTTCTTAAAGTCGCAGCTTGTGATTGCCTGCATGTAAACCCTTGAAGAGATGAGGGTTGGTCATGAGTCTTTTAGCCTGCACCAGTGTCTATATTTGTCCTGAGGCTCGCAGGGTTGATAACCTGAGCACTGCTTTGCATGAGCTGGCATAAGCATCTCCAGCTGCTAGCTTATATCAGGTGACAGTTCTCTTCACAGGCCTGCGCTCATTCTCTTCACCTAGATCCTCAGCGGAGATACTGGACATTATTGTTAGTATTCTCTGTATTGTTTACAGACATGTACAGAAGCATCTGGCTGGAATTTAGCGTCACTTAAATGTCATCTGTGCAAGTCACAAATTAGCATATTTCAGAAGCCAGGTTAGTGCTCATAAAATGAGATATGTACAATTAGTTACACAGGTTTAACACTCCAGTGCCGGACACTGCATTACCCTGCTATGACACTGATCCTGGATTGCAGCTGCAGAATGTGTGTTTGTTGATCCCAGATCAGGTGATAAACAACACATGGACATCTGTGTTTATGGACAGATTACTTACTGTGGAATCTAATATGCTATCAACAGAATATTAATATTTAATATGCATGAAGAAAATATGCATTATGATAAACATATAGTGAAAACATTGGACTCAACAAATGGTTACACCTTACGATTTGCTAAATAAATCCCAGTGATATCACAATTTAGAGTAAAGTTCCCTTTTATGATAATGATTAGTTTTAAAGAACAGATTATAAAGAGGTGAGACTTCAGTTTATGTGTCATAGTACCACCTTTAACAAGTGCACAAGCATCTTCAAAGCCACAGCTATTTGAAGTTGTGTAATTTCAAGCACCAGCATAAATCTAAAGACAACACTAATCTGTACTCTAAACATTCTCATGCTCTTCTCAGAGACCACAATTAAGAACTGGTAAATAAAGCATCTCCCCATGGTAGACAAATCAGCTTGGCAGCAAAATGATTATGCTGTTTTTCTCTAATTGCTGTAGATAAATATAATAAATGCTCCCTGTTGTAAAATGCTTTGATTAAATATTTTTTGGGGGGGCGGTTATGCTATGAGAATCTTTTTTAATGTTTTTGACATGCAACTTTTCAGTACAAGATGAAAAGCTGAACCTTACTTAGCCTTTTATGAGATATCATTAACTATCATTTGTTAATAGAGGAGTTGAGTGTAGCATGTGCATGTACATATAAATGTAAAAATTTTTCCCCATTTTTTTTGCACATTTTTACATGCTCAGTGATTCAGAAGTGCACTGTTGGCTATATTAAACACAATTTAAAATCAGCACAATACAGTGAATAGTTTAAAGCCATAAACATCAGTTCATAATTTAATTTTGTCTCAAACTTTAAATTTTATGTTATGCAGAATTGAACCGCGGAGATACGGTCACGGACAAACAGGTGAAAGAAGCTCGGTCCAAGTGCCGCACCATCGCCTCACTACTGACAGATGCACCAAACCCTCATTCAAAGGGTGTTCTGATGTTTAAAAAACGCAGACAACGCTCTAAGAAATACACACTGACCAGCTTTGGAAGTGTTGATGAGGACATGAGGCAGGACTCTCAAGAAGAGGATGGCATATTTCCTGGCAGTGAATCAGAATTTGATGAGGAAGGTTTCTCTGCTGCACCCGACCCCACATGGGACAGTGACTACCTTGAGATGCTGGATAGAAGATCTGCTTCCAGAGGTCAGGAAGGAGAGGGTGGTGCTCTCAGTCCTGGTCTGAGTGATACATCTGGGAAGGGGGCACAGTTGTTTGAGCAGCAGCGGAGAAGGGCTGAGGAACATGCAAAGAAAATGGAAGCTGCGCAAGAACAGTTACAAAGTCAAATGCTGGGTATTGCACTGAAAGAGACACCAGCACCTCCTCAACCACAGGCACTGCAACCCCAAACAGACCTGCAGACAAAACCTAATGTCCAGCCGCCACCACCAGTTGCTCCGAAACCTGCCAGACCTTCAAAATCTCTACATCATGAGGTTCCACCAGCAGAGATGCAAAATATGACACAGATGGTCACAACTCAAGCCACTTCCACTGTCCCTGTTATGGTTAATGGAGACACTTCAAGCACAATGCCACCAGCCCCTGCTATGTCTCCCATAACTAGTCTCTCAGTACCTTCTGCAGAAACTGCGATGCCTCCACAACCAACCTCTCTACCAGAACTTCCTTCCAGCTCTGTGTTAAACAGAACTGCCAGACCTTTTGCTCCAGGCTGTGTTACCAATCGGGCAGCCACTGCTCCTGTTGTGTTCCGGCCTGCAGTCAGTAAGAAAACACCCAGACCTGTTTCAGTGGCTGTGGTTGCACATCCATTCTCTGCACCATCAGAAGAGCATGCCATGGGGGTCAACCCGGCCTCCTTTGTTAGCCAAGTCACAATGAGTCAAATGAGTGCCGATGTCCCTCCTGAAATGATACACACGCAGTCCTTTATGCCTGGAAAATCTGTTCCTCCTGTTGAAGCCGAAACTTTTCTTCCAGCAATCCCTGTTGACCACACAGTGACCGCGGTGGCTCCTGTTATGGCTCCTTTTACTCCTCAGGCCATTGCAATACCATCCCAAGCCTCTTCTGTTTTGACCTCTGCAGCTTCTGAGACTTCTTTCACTGGAACTCCGGTGTCACCAGTAGTCCATCAAGAAAAATCCTCTGGCCGCACTGGTATTCTCCAAGATTCCCGCCGGCGTAGTGCCTACAAGCCAATGTTTAAGATACCCGACAGCAAGAAAAATTCACCAAACCCCGAATTATTGTCTATGGTGCAGAACCTTGATGAAAGACCCAGATGTGGATATTATGAACCGGAAAACATTACTCACAACATTGAGGACAATAGGGCAAGGGTGCCACCACCTGTGGCTCCTAAACCAAGGATCATCCCAGAAATGTCACAGATCCCTCAGGCAGAGGGAAAAGGTGCAGAGCTGTTTGCTCGTAGACAGAGTCGCATGGATTTGTTTGTTGTAGACTCTCCACATCTGCAACCCGCACCACTACAACCCCAACAATCCCAATCAGTCATAGACTTGCTGGAACCACAAAAAACCTCTCCCACCCCATCCCACTGGAAGTATTCCCCTAATGTTCGTGCTCCTCCACCGATAGGTTATAACCCCTTGCTGTCTCCATCCTGTCCTGTCGGGGTGCAGCGTGGAGGTGCCAAAGTGTCTGAGGGAAGTTCTAAAGGAAGTAAGGGTAGTTATGGAGTCCCAAAAGAAGGTATTAAAGCTTTGGACTTTATGAGGAGGCAGCCTTACCAACTGAACCCTGCGATGTTCAGTTTTAGTGGTGGCACTAGCACACCATCTTTAGTGTCCTCCTACCAGAGGCAACAAAGGGAAGGCCACACTCTGACACCGCCCAAGCAGATCCCGGTAAAGGCGGCACGTGTGTATGAGATCAAACGATTCTCCACCCCCACCCCAATGTCAGCACCAACTCTCAACCCCACAGTGATTGTACCACGCTCACGGACCACACTTGGTGAGCACATCTCTCGTTCTGACATGACTTCCCCTCTACCTAAACCTGTACCTGAATCAACTCTGGCATTTTCACGAGCCCCAGGTCTCCCAGAGCTCCCTAAAATTTCATCTGTGTCCATCCCTCACCCCATGCCATACTCACCCCCAGCCCCCATGTCAAGCCTAAGCTACTCTGGGCTTCAAGCTGCTAAACAGTTTAAGAGTGCTCCTGAGTTAAGTTCCCTACCACAAGACCCCTTAAAGTCTCCTATCCAAGTTCCCAAACCCCGTTTTATTGCAACACGTGCGGGTATTCAGCCCCGGGTCTGGAGGCCTGGAACCCTTCCTCACTAATGATGTTACATTACATGTGGAAGAAGCTAAACGATCTGCTTCTGCTGATGTCTCAAAATTCTAATTTATACAAATATGACTTAACATAACTTGAAGATAAAATTCTATTCTCCACTTCAGATGAAAATATACTATTGAGTATATTTGTTGTCTTGTTTTGAAAGTTTTTCAAAACTTAGATGAAAAATCCAGAATTTCTGCTAAATGTTCAACAATATGTTTAAAACCTTCAGTGGTGTTAACTAATTTAACTAATGCATGTTCCAGTTCTTGTGAACAATTTATATATGCTATTCCAAAGAAACGTTTGGCTTTATCAACATCAGTCAAAGTGTAGCTTCGGATTTCCTCTGAAATGGCTCTGCCTTTTTCACTTAGATGATGTTAACCAATAGCCAAATAGTTACTTGGGCATTGTTTTAGTAAACTTACATTCGTTATGGCTCTCTAATGGTGCAGAATGCCCAGTTTTTTAAATCCAGTCCAGATGTATCATACATGTTTTTTTTTGTTGCAAATGCCAATTCACATTCACATGTCAATTCATGTGTTCCCAATTTTACAGGAATAAGAAAAAAAAACCATTTAACATGGACTGGACTGAGGTATTATAAAATATTTTCCTAGAGATGTCTACATTGCAACTCAAACATATGTGAGTTTTTGGATCTTTGGTGTAAACCTTGATCTACTTGACATATGGAAAAAAATACTTAAGTAAAAAGGCAAGCTGAGGCTTTGTTTTGATGTATGCTCTTAGGTTAATCAGAAATGATATATCTCTTGGCAGAGCCTGTGCTGAACAGGTGCATAAGGGTCACAGCCTATTTGTAGGAGCAAAGTAAATAGGGAACCAGGCTGGTTCCTTAAAATGTGATCTGACTAGACTTTTTGGTCTTTATTTCTGACTATTGATATATTAAAAGAAATTACATTGATGAAAACTTTTTTTTAAAGAAACATATTTAAGTGGTCAAATCAGAAAGTGATGGAAAGTTACAGAGTTGGAAAAAGTCCTAGAGAAAGGCTATCTGTGCGCTGATGCAAATCTGTCTCATGAAGACAGGCATGAAACGTGCAAAGCTAGCACTGTCCAGGATTATAAGAAGGTTAACTAAGCCAACTGGTTTTGCTGGAATTAGTCAGATTACTCATAGCAACATGAAATATTTGAATGGTACATGTGGCAGTGAGGCTGATGATTTCGGGGATGGGTGGTTTTTGAATGTGTTCCCAAAGTCCTCAAAACATGGCAATGTCTTAAGAGAAAAAAAAAATCTAGGGCTTGTAATATTAAGGGAACAATGGATTTAAGATTAGAGGAAGGAAAACAGTTTATATCATTGTGAATTAGAAATACACAGAGGATGAATAAAGCAATGATTGTAGTACTGGCAGGTGAGAATATTTAAAATTTTTAAGGATTTTTAAAAGGTAAAAAAAGTTACATTTAGTTATTGAATAAGAAGTTGATATAGTGTAGATACAGTGTTTAAAATCTGAGCCACAATTTTGTTGTCTTTCCAGTTAGTGTCAGCCATGTTTTATTTTTTAGACTAAATCTTTACATTGTTCAGTGCTCTTAATTTTGGCTGTACAAATAATTAGATCAACGTGTCTGTCTTGGTAAAAAAATAAAAATAAAAATCAAATGGTAATTTTGTGTGTGCGATGTTTATGACGAGCTCAGCTGAACTTTAGGACCTATAATTGTACCTGAAAGTGTCTTGTATTTCTAATACAAATTCATAGTTTCAATAAAACACCTGAAATTACACATAACGTCTCTGTCTCATGGTCATCGACAAACGCAGGCACAATCCCAACGTCTCACATGAATACTTTCACCTGATTGTGTCCGAGTTTCTTTTTACAAAAGAAAAGTCATTTTGAATTAAGAAAGCCAAGCTTTCTAACCACCACATGGTGGCGCTTATGTCTTACTTTTCATAACAGAAGTAAGCCTAAGTAGTGAAATGTGGCTGCATATTTTAGATTTTTTTTCCCCTTGTACTTTTTTGGGGACTTGCCATAGACTTCTGTTACGACTTATATTCTTATCACCAATATTTTCTGTCCACTAAGCCCTAATCGACCCCTAAACTCCA
Organism: Enteromius paludinosus; assembly: GCA_032361165.1. Taxonomy (NCBI): domain Eukaryota; kingdom Metazoa; phylum Chordata; class Actinopteri; order Cypriniformes; family Cyprinidae; genus Enteromius; species Enteromius paludinosus. The sequence continues at coordinate 9,912,324 of JAUMHQ010000070.1, forward strand.
GTAACAGACTGACAGAAACCTTTTTGCATGTTTACATTTTTAGATAAACATCAAGCATTTTTACTTTCTCCTTGTGGGGACAGAGAAATGTCATGTTTTACCATATATTTTGTTTCTTTTACAATTATTATACATTTCAATCATAATAAATGTATGCCCATTGCCCAAGTCTTTAAGCAACAGAAATAGTGTCTCCTAATACTCAGTAGTGGTGAAGTGTTGTATTGCACACTGCTGGGTTGAGTGGACTACAGCTGAAGCTGGCACCATTCTCATGCATATGCTGTCCTCCTATATTTAGGCCTGATAATGTTCAGGCACTTTTTATGGCTGCTCCACGCTTTCCCTGCTTAGACTCCATTTATGAGTTGTTCCTTCCTGAATTGACAAAGATGGAGAGAGTCTGACGAGTTCTCAGGTTCATACGGTGCAAATGATGTGGGTGAGAAAAACGATATAATAAGCATTGTCTCTAAAACAGGTGGAAAAATGTCACCTAAAACGATACTTCTTGAATAGCATAGAATTTTTGATGTAATAAAATAATTCTTCTGTACTGTGGTGAATAACTGTTTACATACATATGAATATTAGATTGTTTATATATATATATATATATATATATATATATAAACAAATGTACAAAAATAGGGGTGCAACATTCCTTCTTTAATTACAAAAAGGGTAACTGCTTGTAAATTACAAGCATCACACATGAGAGATTGCACATTTGTGAATTTGCCAATAATTTTCTCATTTACACTACAGCTATTTAGAACCATGTCATGTTAATGTAACATTGGCTGCCCTGTCCAACACGACCCCTCAGAGTGCTTAAATCATAAAAATAAATTTAGCACAGTTACAGGGCCCACTATTGAATTTAAAAAGTGACAATCCTCTCACGGGTCGAGGGTGATTAACGAAGGAGGAAAAAGTGCAAATCTACCGCAGCCCTTTCGCCCTGTGAAGTTATTTGATAAGTATGTGCAATCGTACGGTCTCTCTCCTTCTCTCTATATTTAGCCAATGAAGCATCTGCAAGAAAGATATTAGTCTCTTGATATTCCCATCAGCAAAGTGCTGTGCAGACCAAATGGGCCCCCACTTACCCCTCACTCCCCTTTTCATACCCGGACTCTCCCTCCCCCCGTGAAGATCTGCCATCCAAGTCCCAACTGGATTTTGCACGCCTTGGGTTCTTGGTCCAGCCACAGGTCAAAGGTACCCTGGAATTGGTAAACTTCTTAGCAACAACGCTTTTCCTATTTTCACTTTACCTTTGAGACCACTTCCTGTAAGCAGTCTAGAGCCTTGGTAAGTGGATTATGTGATTTTGTTCTGTCACTTTACTAATCGCACACGCCGTACAACTAACAGCTGCATGTCGGCAATGAAAACATGACCAGCAGTAACTCCTGTTGCGATACCCACTGTAAAAGTTTGCAATCACTGATGGCACATTCTCATTTTAAGTTTGGATTGAGTGGAATAATCAAGTGCTCTGGCGCACTTTTGCTGCCAGAAAGTGGGAATGTCCTAAACACTCCCACCCGACCTGGCTGATGATTTTATGTGGAATGCAAAGCCTGTACTGTCCAGCTGGGGGAACTTAAGCCCGGTGGACCCCAGCTTGTGGTTATTTTACAGGGTGGGTCAGTGCACCCCCCTCGTCTCACTGCACATCAGTCCATGGTGTCCTTTCAGTTTGAGGGAGATTTCCCATTTCTACAATGCATTAAGTAACAGTCTACATGTGTTTATGCGTGTTTATTTTTGTGACCAATCATGATTATCTAATAATAAAAACCAATGCTTTGACTTGCCACTAGTAGGTCTTGCTTTAAAAATAGCCGTACTGTATTGAGTTACAGTCAAGTCAACCCAGTGTTTGCCATTAACAGAGCCTTAAAAAAATAGCAGACACACTGTGTGCAGGGAAGCAAATGAAATAAGAATTGAAAGATAGGCCTAAACTGCAATTTAACTGGACCTCCATGTCCAGGCTTTAAAAGAAAAGTATAGCCTGAACTGTAACTGTACTGATTATAACTTTTAACCAAAAAAGTGGTAAACTATAGCATGAAGAAAAATGTAAGATGAAAATTAAATGAGCTGAAGCGGGATATTCTTTTAGTGTTTGTTTAAAGTTTGTAACTAGATTTGCGCAATTTGGATGGAATGTTTTTGAGAGAGACAAACAAAGTAATAGCACAACAATTAACCAAATCATATGCATTAATCGGTTGCTAATATTTATTTATTTAATTTATCTTAAATGACGTAGCTACCTTGAAAAGGATATTATTACCAACTGAGCTTTTGTTAGGAATTACATAAAAGACTAACAGGATAGAAAGGGAAATTCACTATTTACTAATAATTATGGAACAAATCAAACACTGTGGTGAATTATATGTGTGTTGTTTATACATCTACTTGATCTTGGAATCTGAGGAATATACTGTAAGGTCATTCATATATACACTCAGCAAGTGTTTGTTCTAAATGTATTATTCCTCAGGGACTAACCGTGTGATCTCTGATCTGCAGACATTGCTTACACCACAAAAAATGATACCTGTTCATTTACTTTCAAGCAGAAGCTACTGCCAAATGGCAATACCGAGAAACATTTTAGTATATAATCAAATCGGCCCTTATCTCTGTTTTTCCAGTCTGGAATCATGCCTCTGTCAGGAACACCAGCACCACCCAACAAGAGGAAAAAGCCCTCCAGGATCATCACTGACCTGTCACAGATAACCCAAGATGGTAAAACAGCCACAACATCAGCATCTTTCCATAAATCTAAACATATGAGAGCGGTTAACAAATATCAGCTGAAATAACTGATCGATTGTGAGGGAATTACAGTTCAATTTGAATTAATTGTTTTCAGTTTTAATATAATTCAGAATGCAATTTACCTAGAATTTTCATTAGCCATTACTCTATAGCCTTAAGTGTCACGTGATCCTTTAGCAATCGTTTTAATACACTAATTTGGTGCTCAGCTAGTATTAGTTATACATAATGGTAATCATTGTTATCATTACATTTTTGCAGAATAAGAGTATTCTTTTTTTTTTTAATCTTGTTAAAACCATACTTTTGAAATGGTTTCACAATTTCTACAAAAATATTACACAACACATCTGTTTTCAGCATTGGTAATAGTAAAAAATGTCCTTGAGCACCAAATCAACATAAGAAATAAAATGCTTTTATATTGCAACTATATTTTACAATACTGTAGTTTATGTTTCTGACTAAGAAATTGAATAATATAAATAAGAAGTGTGTTTGTTTAGCATTCTTGACAGCAGAGAAGATGTCCTCTTTGAAAGATGTCATTAAAGAGATTAGACTATGAACATGCCACAACACAGACAGTATACAACCTGTTCGATCGCCTGTGCTGACAGTGTCACTGTTTATTGGGGACATCATCTTCATTTCAGGGCCTGTCACTAAGGTTTCATGCATCTGGATTTAATATGTTTTAATGAGGAGTAATATGTCAGCAACAACATGCATCTTGCAGATTTCATAGCTGAAATGTCAGCTGTGTCTCTGATTATTACTGAAGCACCTCTCCCTCCCTTTCATCATTATAATCATGGGACATTTACTCCACTGAAAGAACATTACATAAGTGTCTCCAGCGGAAATTAAGTCTAATTGATATGTTTTTTCATGCTTTTGAATTTGAGTGAAAAATTATTCTTGTGGAAGAATGGAAAATCTGTGAAAGAGTGGAGAGGCTCTTGCAAACCTGATACATGTTTATGTTTTTCCTTTGAAAACATTATTTTGATATGAGGAAACTGTGTCTTATGTTAAATCTAATGGAGGAATAAACATATCACGTTGAAATGATTTTATTGATTATATTAACATTGTTACGAACATTTCCAAGGAACTGCGTTTATTATTCCAGCACAAACAGTGGGTGGTAGGATGACTAATAGCTATTTAGTTACTGTTATGATTACAATGCAGGAAAAAAGATATATCTGTATAAATATGAATGACGACACTTACAAGCATAGTCTGATAATGCACTGTTAAAATACAAGAGAACCAACAGAGCATTGCAGTGCTGATTGCACTTTATATTACATTTACTAGTTTGTCAGATACCTTCAAGTTAAAAACCGAATATCATTTAATGATTCATTCAAAGTAGTAATATTGTCTCTTTTTGTTTTGTAGAGTATGAATCAGAGCCTGAGGCCTCAGAGTTTGACCTGGGAAAAAAGATCAGGGCACCCAGAGATATCATGCTAGAGGAACTATCCCTTCTGAAGAACAAAGGCTCCAAGATGTTCAAGATGAGGCAGATTCGTGTGGAGAAGTTTATCTATGAGAATAATCCTGACCTCTTCAGTAGTGAGTCCATGGTAAGGCAGGTTAAGAGCTATCAACGTCTGTGTATTTGTCATAACATTATTTTTATTAATTGATCATTATTCCTAAATATCAGTTCCTTTCTGTGTCCATTCTTCCTATTCTGATTCTAAACTCTGGTTAAGTTCTTATTTCTTACTTAAATGTATCTTTTCGATTGTGATTTGAATGCCGATTTGGGAACTCTCCCACTCATTATGATGTTACTCAAAGGATAACCTCCAGAAGTTCGTGCCCAGCCTCGGGGGCCAGATGATGGATGTTGGTGGTCGCCTGATTGTTGGACATATGTCTGGCCAGGCTGGTGGGGCCGGTCATGCACCAGTGCCTCCTCCTAAACCCGGAAGCTATGGAAAGGGATTTGGGGGTGGGCTGCAAGCGGGTGGGCTCGCTGGAGGAGCTGGTGGTGCTGGAGTGGCAGGAGGAGCAGGGCGAAAGGATGGTGTGTCAGGAGATGCCTCACAGGGTGAGTAGGAACCCAGATGGAGACCTTTATACACTAGCCCACTTACCCACACTAGAAGCCATGGAGACTCTCCACTAAAATTGCATTCAACCATGTTATTGTCAATAAATAAAACTAAAACTACACTATAGTTATTAGTAATTTTGTGCCAGGACATTATGCAAATTAAAAATACAGGCAAACGCCTGTAAAATAAATAAATACATGAATCAAAACTTTTTTTTAATTCTTAAATTATTATAAAAATAGAAATGTTTCTTTGGTTATTGAAATATGTTAATTTCGTAGCAGTCAAATTTAAATTGAAATAAAAGAGAATTAAACCTATATAGTAATATTTAATAACATCAAAATCTAATAAAGCGACAAACAAATTCCTACACATATAAATACTACTACTAAAATAATAACATGAATCTAAACTTAACTAAACTGAAATTAAAATCTAAATAGTATTTTTTTAATAAAGTATAATATATATATACAGTATATATAATGGCTAAAGCATTAAATTAAATTACTAAAATTAAGGTAATAATTAAAGTAAAATGAAAACATACATACATACATACATCTTCTTCCGCTTATCCAGGGCCGGGTCGCGGGGGCAGCAGTCTAAGCAGGGACACCCAGACTTCCCTCGCCGCAGACACTTCCTCCAGCTCTTCCGGGGGAACACAGAGGCGTTCCCAGGCCAGCCGAGAGACATAGTCCCTCCAGCTTTTCCTAGGTCTTCCCCGGGGCCTCCTCCCGGTGGGACATGCCCGGAACACCTTCCCAGGGAGGCGTCCGGGAGGCATCAGGAACAGATGCCCGAGCCACCTCAGCTGGCCTCTCTTGATGTGGAGGAGCAGCGGGTCTACTCCGAGCTCCTCCCGAGTGACCGAACTCCTCACCCTATCACTAAGGGACCGCCCAGCCACCCTGGCATAGACTTTCCGGGGAGGCTGAGGAGTGTGATCCCCCTATAGTTGGAACACACCCTCCGATCCCCCTTCTTAAAAAGAGGGACCAC
>JAUMHQ010000070.1:9918317-9931061 GCA_032361165.1 Enteromius paludinosus
GTCATTCGGCCCGTAGGCACAAACAACAGTGAGAGACCTATCCCCGACCCGAAGGCGCAGGGAAGCGACCCTCTCGTTCCATTTAAAATGAAAACATACAATGCACAAATAAAAGGCAATGAAAATTATAATAGTGTATAAATAATATTATATAAAACTTTTGTTTAAAGTACATTTTTTCCATTAATTTGAATACTCATCCTCATGTCATTACAATCCCATTTTGTTTTTGTTTTTTTTGTTTTTAAACTGTAATGACTTTCATATGGACAAAACCACTCATACAGGATTGGAATTAAATAAGGGTGAATAAATGATAGAAGACAGATTATTTTTATTTTGGGGTGAACCATGCTTTTAACTAATGGAACACTTTTAGGAATGCTATGCAATTACTTTCAATCCGTTCGTATTTTATATATTTTATATAGGTGAGGATAGTTCTAAGGCTGCTTTGGAAAAGTCAAAGAAGAGGGTCGCATATGTGAAGACATATGTTTCCCCTTGGGAACGGGCTATGAAGGGCAATGAAGATCTTGTAGCAACAATGAAGACTCAAATGCCTGGACCCTGCTCTCAACAGGAGATGTGCAAATATAAGTGCTTCAACAGGTGCATTTGCATATCTTCACATAGGCTGGGCAATCTGCCTCTTCTCTATTCTACTGCATGCGACAATTTAACTTTTTTTAACCTATGGTTTCTTTTTTGCCTTTAATTGGTCTCTCTCTTTCTAGGAGTGCTATGCCTTTTGGAGGTTTTGAGAAGGCCTCTCAGCTGATGACCTTCCAGCTGCCAGACATCGAGGTGGCCACTGAGGAGCCTGAACCTGCAGTGGTGTACCATCATGATATCGGCTCACGACCCTCTTTTAACCGCACACCCATCGGCTGGGGGGGTAGAGGTGAACCAGGCAGCATTCACATGGAGTTGGATACTATACCATTTGATGGGGAGACTGATGACCTGTGAATCTACGACCCTAAAAAAACAAAAACAAATGTATGCGTTTCCTAATTACCTTGCACACTAATTACAGGCACACACCTATGCACACATTCACAAGGACATCAGGAGTAAATATAAATGGCAACCTCACTCACTGTACATGTAACACTGAAATCTGACTCTCGATGTGAGCTTTAAATAAAGAAACACATATTTATTTGTGAAGAAATTTTATGCATGAATCATATCAACTTAAATTTGTCAGGTGGAGACTGAAGTTTTGATTTGCTTGTTATTTTGTCAGCATGTTGCACTTTAGAAGTGAGCAAATGAGCATGATGTGCCTTGGGCAACAATGTCCAGTTAGCATTTGCAGTGATGGACTGCTTGGCACATGCTGCTTTTTTCTGTCACTTAAATAAAGGTAAACAGCTTTGACTGCATAATCTGCAACCTCATTTAAAATAAGCTAACATCCCACTTTACCATTTCATTATAGTGTCATTTACATGAGGAAATACTGATTATAGTCATGATCATCATGTACTTATGGTAATAATAATGTTGTGTGAAACATCTTACGCAGTATTGTTGTCTCTGCTGTGGTAGATTACTATTATTACATGTAACAAGAGCACTTTATGCATATTAATATACTACTTCACAAAACATTAATCCAAAAACTCTTCACACCACTACATGCCCACTCTTTAATAAATGATTGATTGCTTATATTTCTGTTGCTGTCTTTTGTGAATATACTGTGTCATTTGTTACTATAGGAAGGAGAAAGTGGGTCATACTTTTTTTTGCCTGTGTTTATAGGTTATATGCAATATTTCATGAGGACTTCCATAATAACTTTATGAGCCAGTTCTTTTTAGTGAATGAAAAATGTGCAATGCAAGTGTTAAATTCTTGAACAAATGACTTGCATGAACCAGTTCTCTTTAAAGCATTAAAATAGATATATAATTTTTAATAATTCAATGTATAAGCAGTAACTTTAATGTGACCCACAAATCTACTAAACATGTAGACTCCTCATTATTTTCCCATGTTGTAATAACCAAAAACTTTTGTTTTATTTAGATTAAATCTAATTAATTTGAATTAAATAGCCAATATGACAGAAATCTTTAGAATAAAAGCAGGATAAAAAATGCACTTTTTCACTGTCACTGTCCTTAGAGTGTGCAAATAAAAAAGCATTGCATTTTTTTCAGTAGTTTTAGCCTATATCCGTGCTCATATTTTGGCAACAGCCTACGGAGAGAATTATTCACTGAATCGTTAAGAAAGTCGTTCCCAAATTCACGACTTCCACTCGTACCCTTGTATTCACATTACAACCACCCGAGCTATGGCCCAGTCTCCTTGTCACACACCGCCGACTCGACACCTGAGACGCGAAACATCGCGAGAGTTGGTTGCCTTGGCTGCAGCACACAGTGACGCTGAGGGATGTTTAAGGTTTAGCGGCAGAAAATAACAGATATTAACCGTGCAGGCCAGTGGGAGGATGCATACTGCAAGGTAAGGAAACCCTCCTTTCACTATCCTATCGAAGCAATGTCTGACATGATAAAAGGGCAGAGAAGACATTTCGCTGTGTGAGTTGGGAAGTTAAGACGTAGCTGCTCTTCCACAGGCATGTGCTGATCTAGTAAACAAACATAGGGATGCATCACTGTCAGAACGAATGCATTTAATCCTTTACGCAGCACGGCGGGTTTCAAATAGGCGTTTTCTTTTTTGCCTATGCTTTTTCGATAGGGCTGTATTGCAATACAGGTATAGTGCGAAGGAGACGCTAAACCTCACACGCTGTAATGTGCTGACGAAGCTGTGCACACTGTGTTGTGGCGAACACAACGATGCGCATCTAGAAGTTCGCCACGTAGTAGAATAACCACATGGTTGAGTCTTGACCGTGTCATCACTTCTGTCATACATGGCAAATTACGCATGCATTTTCAGGTTTTCATTTTTTTGTAGCGATTGAATGCAGCCTGCATCACAGAAAAAAATGATATTGTATATTTGGACGTGATTTATTGCTGGCCCCGTCTCGTGCGTTTTAACTTGCCCAGCACAAGACCATATGCTCCTCACCATTTTCTGTGACGTAGCGCTTTCTCATCTTTTCAACACACTTGATTGTCCTCTAGCCGCCAATGTCATCTGGTGGCGTTTCAGAGGCTGTGCAGGTGAGAAACAGCGAGTGAGAAGTGTAGGTCATTCAGGTGTGCTTAATATCTATCTATCTGTCTGTCTATCTTGAGATCTATTTATTCCTATGACGAATTCTGAGGAAATTACATGATCATACAATTATAATAGCATTAATAAACTTTGGGTTTTCTTCCTTTATTGAACAGATTAATTGGAGTTTAATGAGTTGGTTCATTTGCGTACACAAAAATCGAGCAGTTTTCAGTGTGTGATGGTGTGTTACATAAACAAGGAGGAGATGTCTCTATTAATACAGCGAAGAGGGGTGACCAAAATAGACACCCCTCCATCCGAGCCTTCTCTTTCTGTTCTCTCGTCACCCCTCCTTTAGCGATCTCTCTGTGAAAAGTAAATAAGAGCCCTGGCATGCATGCGAAAGAAGCTTACTAATTGTTATGTAAAATTTAGAAATGAATAAATTAACATACTGATGGTCACTCCTCGAGGGCCTACGCTCCCATGTATTCATCAGCAGACAGAGCCTTCAGTCTGGCTAATTGGTTGGGGGTGTATGGGATTCCTGTAAATTTCACAACATGCTTTTAAGGGCTTACGACAGGAAGAGACAGAAAAGCCCTTGAGGGTAACTTTTATTAAACTTCTCAAGGTAAAGGAACATTTGAGCTGAGTGGGAGACATTCATGTGTAAATCAAAACTCTGTCTTCATTTGATATTAGCCCAAGTCTTTTCCTTGCGAGAGCACTTTTCCTGCTTCATCAAGCCCTCAGTTGAGTCTGGCTCTATATATGCACTCTCAGCTCACATGCACTCCTCTCTCTGTGATGGTTTGCACTCACTCTATGCAGAAGAAACACAAATAATCTGCAGTCTGTTAATGCCAAACAGAATTTAACAACAGATTGTCGTAGAAACGCCTAATGATTCTATTTTACATACTCTCCCATATGCAAGGCGTTGATCATTCTTCTCCGTATAGCTAGATGCACTCATGATGCTGTGATATTTTTCCTGTTGCTTTCATCAGCGTTAAACCAATCACAGTCATGTGCGAATACAGGCATTTTATTTAGTAACAAAAAATACTTGATAGTATACTGTACTTTATAAAAAAATCACAGGATTTTCATACATCCCAATAAAGAATATTGATTTAGGTAGAAGCATGTAATTAAATTTTAATTTTATACCTGTATAACTTTGAGGGTTTTATAAAAAGCAGCCCAATAAAATATGTCATGGACAGTGAGGAGATTTTAATGAGACCGACACTTCTGCTGGCATTTGACATGTAGTTGGTTTATTGCTTTTTTTCAAGTCCCTCAGCAGTCAGTGTAAATAATCTTGCACATTTGGACTGTCATCACCTGTCAATATTACACAATATCCTAACAGAGACGAATTTGCATTAATTACACATTACAAACTTAAACTTTTAAACTTAAAAAAATCTTAAACAGATTGCATAAACCATAATAAATAATCACATGTATGGTTATGATTTGAAAAATGGCAAAACTTTTTATTTTTCTTTCTTCCTTTTTTTTCAGCGTATGCATATGACAGACGGAAAGTGTATGTCTGCAGCCAGACCCTGATTACTTCTTATTTCACAGTGATATAGGTCTCTCTATATGATTTCTAATGTACAGTTGCCCTAAAAAGTATGTGACAGTGAACCAAAAGCACGCACATCAATCTCAAAAAAAGGGTGCTCGACCACAGAAACATCCAATAGACAAAGAACAAAGTCGGCAACACCTGGGCTCCAAAAATATCAAAAAGTCTTTATTACTTTAAAACCAAAACTCACTAGGTAACGTTTCGAGCTCACAGGCTCTTCATCAGACAATTGACTAATAGTGTGCCACCCTTTTTAAACAAGTGCTCCAAATCACATGATTAAACAAGAAATATAGATACAAATGTAGATGACAATTATTACACTATTACAATACTTATACATTCAAAAGTGTGCAAACATATATAAATTTGATAATTAATAAATATAAATGGTTTTAAAATAATAAAGACTTTTTGATATTTTTGGAGCCCAGGTGTTGCCGACTTTGCTACTTTGCCTAAAAAGTATGTGAACATTTATTTCACACTTGAAATGTATACATTTTATTGCACTGGTAATAAAGTATCAAACCAACAATTGTGGCTTAACTGTCAAAAAATGATTTGTAGCCACTGTTTTTTTGCAGGATTTTAATGGCTCTGTGTTTTCTGGTCCTTGTCTGTATTGCCCTTTTGTTTCTTATGCTTTATTAATTGTGTTTGTAGAAATGCTTTTAGAAAGCAAAATGGGGAAAGATTAATGCTTTCAGTGGTCCAGCTCTCTTTCGAGTGCAGCTCACACGCACCTGCCTGTTTCTCATTCAATTCTGTCTGCTGGCCTGTAGCTGATAGTAAGGCCCTCCTCTTACATGTAACCTGCATGAGAGTCTGGATCCATCGTTATGTATCAGTCTAACAGTCTACATGTGGTCTTGCAGAGTTCCTCTGTAGAAATGCATAGAGTAAATATGAACAGTTAAATTTTGAATATATACTATTAATCTCTAAGACATTCATTTTCATAATGTTTTTAATGAAGTATCTTTCGCTTAATAAGGTTTATTTAATCAAGGACACTGTAAAAACAGTACTGTAAATTTAAGATATGTTTTCTATTTCAATTTATGTTGAAATGTAGTTTATTTCTATAATGGCAAAAGCTGAATGCTACGTTTTATACCTTTTATATATTTCCACGAAAAATACTAGGAGAAATTTAGAAGACATACTATTGAGAATTATGAATGACTTTCCTACGAATGTATCAGTGTAAACTTTTCAGCTGATTGCTTCCCCTGAAAGCATGTTTCCTATCATGACTTCATTTAGTTTTTTATAGCTGCTTCCTAAAATGACTTGTTTAGGTCAGTTACTGTTAAAAACCTGTTGGACATCAGCCAGCCTTAAAAGGCTGATGCCTAAGCACAAGAGACTTCCACAGTCTCTCTCAAACATAATTAACAGAGGCCCTGCGCTTTTTAATCTGCTGGCCGGTTTATTTAATGTCTCATTGTGGGGTGCATGTGAACTATTTGCTGTTCCCATAGAAAAGAGCCACAGTAGCTTTAACAAATAATTGGATTTGGAGGCACCGAACTGAACGTTAATTGAAGCTGACAGTGTATTTGACAAACAGGGTCATTACACAGTGTTTTTATGCGGTGACATGACCTCCTATAGGTCACTAGGCTGGTAAGGGATGTTATGTTTACTGGGCACAATTATGATATCTGAGGTGAAAAGAATCAATTTGTTATAAAAACTGCTTGACCTTGTTCTGAATAGGCGTCTGTGAGTCATTGAACAGGATTTTTTATTTCTTTTTTCACTCCCTCCTATTCTTTCTCTCTCTCCTTCCCATCTGTTTCTGCTTAAATATCTCTGTATTATTGAAAAAGCTTGAGTCACGGACATTCCTTGAAAACCATGAAATTTCTACACAGCCATGTAGACATAGAGTTGTGGGCTGCCATAAGGAAGTCTACACCCCGAATGCCTAAGCCATCTAAAAATGAAAGACTCCTGAAACTTTACTTGGCTAATAACTACTACATTCTCTTGCTGATATGAAAAGAACAGCATAACCCAAATGATTTTGACCCAGACAGGCTTTAAATGAAAACACAATATCCACATTCTTATCTCTGGCATAATAATTTCATGGTTGAGGCCACAGTGTTTATAGATTATAAAAGAATAGAGACGCTTCAGCGGCCAAGTTCAAGCGTGGAAACACGCTGAGAGACAGAAATTCTGAGAAAGGCACCCATTTGGAACTCTGGACTATTTTTAACCCTCCCCCAGAATTCCCATGAGAGCACAGCACACATTTGTGAATGGTTACTTGCGTGTGCCATTGGCACTGTGTGCGTGTACTACCGACCACCCGAGGAGACAAGGCGTACATATTGACAGATACTGTTGTGCAATCCAAATTTAACTCCACAAGCTTTGTATGAGGACACTTTTGTCATATAGTGAGTGACTATGTAAACAGGTCAGCCATGAGGATAACAATTGATAGGTTGGATATGAATTTAATCACCAATAAAAAGTTTCCTGGACAAGGTTTAAAGCTTTTATTTATGCTATATACATATATAAATAACCTCAAATTACTTAATTTTGTTTTGCACATCAGCTTTACATGACATTGTGTTCAGTTGGTCGAATGTCTTAATGTGAATGGCAGTGTAAGATTACCGATGACATTCTTAATGTTTAACTGCTTTGGTTTTAATGATGTCTAATTAGCAGATCTTTAAGAAAGGCTTATCTCCTAATAATAGATTTTCAGGACAAACGAGTGATGAAATTAGACTCATACACCCTTTCATTGTCTATTTAGGCAACAGCGCCACTTTATTACGACAAAGAGGATTATAGGCAAAAATATCCCATATGGCATTCATTGATGTTTCTGGCTATGAATGACATTTCAGTTGCTTTCGGACTTACTAAATGGCTCTCATTAATAAGCTTCTATTAAAGCCAGTGTTTATAAAATGTCTGGAGATGTTTTTCTTTTAAAAGTTATTGATCCAGAGGCCTTTGCAATGCAACACAGAAAAACAAGACTTATATTTGGCTGACTGGCTCTGTATTCAGACTCTGTTAACTGTCTCAAGTCATATTTGTTATCTGAGTGAAGTCATATTTGTCTAGAACACGCTGTTTGGCATCGGCTCACATGACTGAGTCTGTTCAAACAGATAATATTCTTTATGAGCTGTCACGATTTTTTTTCTGTCTGTCCCTTTAAAAGCAGGAAGGTGGGAGGAGCTTCCTGAGGAAACAGGTGTGTGCTGATAGGGATGATGTCATTGTTTCAGAATCACCTGGAAAAACCTGCATGATTGTCAGCAAGATATACACATTACAGCTGCTCGTGACCGGATCACAGATGTCTGCCAGACAGACGCTGTAAGTACACAGACTCGGTTTAAAGCTTTATAAGGAACTCCTTTTGTCAGCCCGAGGGTTTGTTTTACAGTTTTATGTGCACTGTACGCCAGAGAGCTGTAGCTGACAGGTGCGATTTTGGCGTTTTAAACATTAAGTGTCTTTATTCAGGCTTTTCTGTCTTTTAAAAGGAACTTCTGCTCATGTTGTAGGACAATACTTTTAGCACTAGGCTGTGTATGGAAGTCATCAGAGATAAACAGTTCGGCTTTTTGTGGCCCTGTAAAGCTTCTTCTTTTTTATGGACAATTTAAGTCTTTGTCACAGCACCGATTTATTTAAGCTGCATTTCATGCCATAAATGAGTAAATTAACTTTGCACAGATCAGTTTTAGATACCATGAGCTATTGTGTAGTCTGATATGTGCTGCAGGAAATTGCTAAAAATATTAGGACTCAGAAATATGCAATGAAGAGTGAAGACGAAAACAATAAATTCCAGTAGTGACCTATTTTCCATTTAGTCAGACATTGAGTTTATGCATAAGGAGCCTTTATGCCCTCTGATGTCATTACGTTGTGAGATAATGCATGACCACATCCCTTGTGTGGAGTAATCACATGACTCAGTGAGTAAAGCATGCTTCATTGTCCAGGAGGTGTCATACAGTGAGAATGATGTCATTAAGGAAGCAAATCGAGTAAAACAGGAGTAGTAGACTTCTGAATCACCTGTTTGGTCACTCCTTTTTCTCATGAAAGATGTGAATGCAAATTTGATGTTGCATAAAGTGTTTGGTTCAGTGTTTTGTGGTTTAGATATGAAAACTTACAGGAAGTACCAGTTTTCCCTCTTTTTCATCTCCTCTTGCCTTAAAAAGAGCTTTTGCGGAAGTACATGCAAATCAAAAGGCAAAATTTAAAAAGGGGTTAAAAAAAAGTGACATACTTTTTTAAAAGCACTTTACATTTTTGAAGTTAAATGTTGTGAGCTGCTAGTAATTTACAGTGGGTTTTCAACCAGGAAGAGAAGATAATATCTCTGGAGGACATTAAAAGGACAGCATGAAATTTTACCTTCAAACATTTTCATATGGGATTTTTTTTCTTGTCCCCAATTTGTCAGTGGAGATGCCACAACGGCATTTTAGTGCCACCAAAACCCCCTACTACGAGATTAAATTCATAATATTTCGAGAACAAAGTGATAATACTACGAGAATAAAGTTGAAATACTACGAGAATAAAGTCAAACTATAATGAGCATAAAGTCTGCCTAGATTCGGAGATATTCCAAATTCTCAGCTTTCAAAATGTGCCAGTTTTATAGCAAAATACAAACAATATGTATGTATATTATAACACGACATATATATCATAGCCTGAAATATAGCTGAAATCACTTTTGTTTAAGCGGCAGTGTAAGTCAATAATTTTCCCGATTGCGAGACTTTATTATGAATTAGTCTATAGCCTGTTTTCCCATGCCTTCTGATGTTCCTTCACTTTTATATCTTGCTTTACACTTGAAACAAAGAGGAAAAATGCATTCATTTGAAAGCTAAACTGCTGTTTTATATCAAAAGCAACAAAGCACTATATAACGAATCCAATGGAAGACATTAAATATTATTTCCAAGCATATTGTCCCAGCGAATATTGCACAATATAATTTCTGCTAATAATCCCACATAAATGCCTTTCTAATGTATTAAAAAGGGTTAGAAAAGAGAGCTACATCGCCCCTGAAAGGAATGTCGACTGAGTGTGTGAGCTGATTTTAAGATAAAAAGTTGTTCCTGTTCAGCCTTTTATTAAACATCATGTTCTTAATATTAAGTGGTTTCTGCGAGTTCTTAGATCTCATCCCAGTAATATGAAGCAATATTCAAAAATGCCTAAATTCTCAATCCAGGTCATCTGCAAGTGCACTACACTAAATATTAGAACTTTAATTTCAAAGATTTAAATTCTTGAAGCATTTCAACTTTATTCGCGTAACATTTTGACTTTAATCTCGTAGTTTTAGATTTTTTATTTTTTTTTAGTGGCACTAAAATGTCATCGTAAGATGCTGTGTTATGGAAATGTTGGATTGATATAATGCATACAATTTGGTGTGATCTTTAGGTGTCTTGATTTATTTTAAATATATATATATATATATATTATTTGTTGCACAGTATAATCATTTCAGGGTTTTGGATATCAGAAATCAAATTCATACTCAAAACAAAAACATTAGTTGTGTGAGTTAGAACTAGTACGAGTAACCATGTGATTTTGAGTGCTTCTTCTGGGACAGTAATAGGGGGACAATCATTATTAATGAGTGCAGTTGTGAAGCTAGGAAAACAATTTGTCATGCCTTTGGGACAGGGGGAGGAAGCTAGTGGTGGAACTAGGAGTGTAAGCATTGTGAATGAAACCTTTTGTTTTTCGAACACAGGCTTTTGTCTTTTCATTGAATAGCTCATTGTGGGAAGCTGCTTTTCATTCTTTAAATTGACACTGCTAAAATATTGTTGTTGTTTTTTTCTTTTTTGTTTGTTATTATGATTTTTGGGGGAGGTTATTTACTGTTAAATATTGCCAGTGATTATGTTGAATTGTGGGATTTTCTCCATTTTCTATTTTCCCTCATAGCCATAATGTGTTTTTTTGTTGTTGTTATTGTGGTTCGTGTTTGATTCTCTCAGAGTTTGTTTATTTCTGTGCAGACTGGAAGCTGTACAGCTGTCCAGTACATGTTTTTATTGTATTTTATAGTTTAATTTCCATTTCTATGCAGTGATGTGTAAGAACTGTAACCTAATTTCTTTTCTCTTTTTTTTTTTGTTGTTGTGATGGAATGGTGTGGAACCTGTTTGGATTATTCAGCACAAGCATCTCAAAAATCACTGACAACACAAAATGCCATTGCATGTTTGGCAATATCCTGTTATTCCATTTCATCCTTCATGCACTGGCAAGCTTGTGAGATGATTAGCGAAATTGTTTGAGACAAAATTTATATTTTATACTATGCATGCATGTCAGAAATTGCTTTCATCATGGTTTATGGGCCTCTAATGTTCATGCTTTGGTGTGGTCACATCTTTTTCATACTTAAAAGTTCATTACAATCACCACATCAGTCTGTTTTTCAGAGGGAAAAGCCTTTAACATCTGCCAATGTAAAGTTCTGCTTGGACTAGCCATCCCTTCCCTTCCTTCCTTTGTGTGGTCGCTGAAAACCAACTATATCAGTTTAGACTGGATTTCTGTGAAAAAGTGCTCGCATAGGCTAATGGAAAATTTGGGTGTGCAATACATAAATGTTTGGTTTTGACCACAATTGGTCTAGTAATGAATGATATAGCATAAATTTTAATCTTGATTATATTTTACAGCATAACTTGATTTAGCTTTAATTAATTCATTCATTCACCTCTTGTTTTAAACCTGCATTACTTTTTTTCTGTTGAACAAAAAAGTTGACACATATAAGTAGTTTCTCAATCTGTGACACTTAAGTCTTCCCACTCGTCATATGTTTTTAATCATGAGTCTTAATGGGAGTTGCTGGCTGCTCTCCAGGTTAAACTGTTCTTATGGCCCTGTTAATTATCTCTGGGTGGAGGAAGTAACTTGCCCCGCACCATGTTATTTTCATTCAATCAGCAGCCAGTGAGTTAACAGTTTGGAGATTGTAAAATTGCTGTTTTGAAAGATGTGTTAGGTGCCTGTTTTTAGGCTCTGAAGATAGTAGAGTCTGAATTCTCAGTAAATTATATGCTTCTCAGATAACTTTCTGTATTTAATTAGTGTCACTTTAACTTAAAACTGTTGAAGTTAAAGAAGACTGGCTCAGATTAAATGCCAAATATTATTTAGGAAGTATTATACTATATTGATATATAGATTTTTGCTTGTTAAATCACATATGCGATAAGTTTAAAGATGGCTATAATCAAATTGTAAATTTTGAACAATTGTTCTAATTCTGTGAGAAGAGGGAAGTTTGCACCACAACTGTAATAAGAAGGGGGAATATGAGGAATGATAAAATCATTGGCTGTCAATCAGAATCCACTAGATTTTAAAGTGCTTGAACATTTAAAGTGGCAAATGACGGAACTGCTGTGGGACAGGTGTCTAAGAAACAGAATGTAATTATGCTTTGATGCTATTGTTATAGTTGATGATTTTAGCGTAATGGCCTAAACTACGTTAATAAAGTCGTAATATTACAAGATTAAAGTCGAAACTACGAGAATAAAGTCGCAATATTACGAGAATAAAGTCGCAATATTACGAGAATAAAGTTGAAACTACGAGAATAAAGTCGAAACTACGAGAATAAAGTCGAAACTACGAGAATAACATCGTAATATTACAAGAATAATGTTGAAACTACGAGAATAAAGTCGTAATATTACAAGAATAATGTCAAAACTACGAGAATAAAGTTGTAATATTACAAGAATAAAGTTGTAATATTACAAGAATAAAGTTGTAATATTACAAGAATAAAGTCGAAACTATGAGAATAAAGTCGAAACTACGAGAGTAAAGTCAAAACTACGAGAATAAAGTCGAAACTACGAGAATAAAGTCGAAACTACGAGAATAAAGTCGAAACTACGAGAATAAAG
>JAUMHQ010000070.1:9931990-9956568 GCA_032361165.1 Enteromius paludinosus
CTATGAGAATAAAGTCGAAACTATGAGAATAAAGTCGAAACTATGAGAATAAAGTCGAAACTACGAGAATAAAGTCGTAATATTACAAGAATAAAGTCATAAACTACGAGAATAAAGTCGTAATATTACGAGAATAAAGCCGAAACTACAAGAATAAAGTCGAAACTACGAGAATAAAGTCGTAATATTACAAGAATAAAGAATTTAAGTCGAAATATAATATTTAGTATAGTGCATTTGTAAATGACCCGATTTGTGAGAAGGCCATCAGATATAGGCATATTTGAATATTGTTGCGTCCGAGTTACTGGGATGAGATCTAAGAATAAGAGAGCTTCAGCGCCCCCCCCAAAGGAATGTCGACTGAATGTGTGAGCTGATGTTAAGATCAAAAGTTCAGCACTTTAACAGATATCATATTCTTGAAATTAAGCGGTTTCCGCAAGTTCTTAGATCTCATCCCAGTAACATCAAGCGGCCGCTCGGGCACAACAATATTCAAATATGCCTAAATCTGGTGGCCTTCTCTCAAACCGGGTCATTTACAAGTGCACTATACTAAATATTATATTATGACTTTATTCTCGTAGTTTTGATTTTCATTTATTCATTCTTTTTTTTTTTTTTTTTGGTGGCACTAAAACTCCGTCGTAAAGTAAAGACCATGTTCCATGAAGATATTCAGTACGTTTCTGACTGTAAAAATATAAAACTTTCTTTCTTTTTTTAATTAGTAATACGCATTGCTAAGAACTTCATTTGGACAGTTTTAAAGTAAATTTTTTTGCAGCCTCAGTTTCCAAATGTTCAAATAATTGTATCTCAGCCAAGTATTGTCCAATCTTAACAAACCATATATCAATGGAAAGCTTATTCAGCTTTCAGATGATGTATAAATTGACCCTTATGACTGCTTTTCTGGTTCAGGATCCCAATTCATAAACCTTTTGTATAGAAAACAAGAAAGAAAGTAATCTGATTTAGTAACTTGTAGTGCCTTTCCCCCAACACAGAGTGGGAGGAAAATTCTTATGAAGCTCATTTGATTGTACAAAAAATTAAGAGTGCATCATAAGTCATCACTTTGGGTTTTACATATATGCTAAATGTCATTTTAGGTGTATACAGTAGCATTTCCCCTCAGCGCTAAAAGGCATGAAGTAAAAGTTCTAGAACTATAGATTTTATTTAAAGGGATAACTCATCCTTTTTCAAGGTTGGCCATTGCTCAGTAGTTTACCCTCTTCCATTCTGTGTGTGTGTGTCTGGGGGCAGGGGCTGCAGGTAAAAGCGCCGCCCCTCCCCCAGCCCGTTTCTCTCTGCATTATCACAGAGCTCAATGAACGCGCCGCCCGCGCGCCGTAATTTATGTTCTGAGGAGAATCCAGAGCTCGCGAGGATACCGGTAACTGAAGCTAACGGTCCCGTTGTCAAGGGTTTCCACCCGACAATTTTTTACGGACGCAGTTTTGAATGAAACTGGTGAGTTTTACTAACATTTTTCTGTTGACGAAAAGTTTAGAAAGATAGCTCAGGCATTCCTCACAGGATTTGGTTCGGAAGAGACGCGTATTGTTCCTGAATCCCTATGGAGCAAAACTGAAGACGCAGTCGCATGTTTCAGAGGGAGCATTCAAAAGAAACGTCGTTTTCATATAAAAGTATGTAGTTTCTTGTATCTGCACTGAAACTTGAAGAAACGTGCTATGTTTTACTTCAGCGCACTGCAGTTAACGTTAAAGAACGTAGAAGATGTAAAGTTTGCCGAGGTAAATATAACTTTATTTTTCGCGGACATAGCATCGCTAAGTTAGCGGGGGGGTTATTTAAAAATTTTCTTTGCAGCTTTGATGTTTCAGAAAATGTATAGTGCGTCCTAAGAAAGTTCAATTTTAACGCGTAGCTTCACTTTATTTAACAAGTGTTTAACGCCTGAACGAGTGATGTGATTTCATACGAGAGAAAAATGTTTAAACAAAGAGTTTGTGTGATTTTTTTTTTTTTTTTTTATAGCTATGCACCTGCTGAACTGGATCATAATACCAAGGTTTTACCTGTTTCCTTAGTTTGCTATTTCTCAGGGAGGGATCTGTGATTAGTGTTACATGAGGAAGTTGTGTGAGCAGACAGGCTGTTAAATATCACATAACATGTTGACTGTCATATATCATGACTGGATGTGACTCTGAATCTGAAATCTGAACTCTGAAAACTGAATATGCTCTGCTCAGAGATAGGAGTCTTTATGTAACCTAAATTCAGTACGTAAAGGCATTTCTGTCATGAATTGTAGTTCATATTTCTTTGTGATGTTTAAATGTGTGTGATACTACATGCAGCATAACTTACTTACCTAATGCTTTGTGTGAACTGTGGGAGTAACTTCTGTTAAACTGTGACCATTCAGATACTGCAAATGAACTAGTTTAAAGGTCCACACCCTTCAACCGTCAATCACCAATGGGAAAATTAAATGTGAAATCATTGACAAATATTTTTCGGCAGACCTTGAATAACCCCAAAAGTTTAAACAAGTCTTTCCACAGCAATATAACATATGCTGTGTCAATGAAAAATTAAGAACATTGATGGATGTTTGTTTTAAAGAGCTTTTTGATATTCTGACATACATCAAATTGTATTGTACTGTTTTAGAAACATTCCAATAAACACTGCCAATGGGGATTAGAAAATAAAATACAAGAAAGATGTGTGAGTGAGGCTTTGTGGAGAAAAACATTCTATTCATAGGGCATTTAAGTGAAACTTTCATTTTTGGGACATGTCCATTAAATCACAAAAATAGACTATAAGAGTGCAGTACCGCTTGTCTTCTCCATATTGTTACTTTGGAAAAGAAAAATTAAATTATCAGAAAGAACACTACACAGCATAATGAAAAGAACTCTTGTCACAGAGATTCTTGTAATATCAGTGTTACATTAAAATACAAAGTTACCTTAATTTCCTGATGGATAAAATTAGAGTATTCATACATTTTACAGCTTAGTCAGTCAAACTGACAGATAAGGATTAGGCTTTATTATTTAAGTATTTCGTTTCAGTCCTTCCAAACTGTAAGTTCCACCCATTATTGAAAATGCAGTAGACTTACAGGGTTAGTTCACTCCAAAATGAAAATTCTGTAAATAATTACTCGCCCTCATGTCTATTCAAATCCATAAGACCTTTGTTCATCTTTGGAACACAAATTAAGATATTTGTGATTAAATCAGAGGGCCATCTGACCCTCCATAGACCGCAATACACCTGTAATGATTCCAGATCCAGTAATGTAGTAAAAAACATAGGCAAAACAGTCATCAGTGGCTCAGATCATGGCTCTTTGATTTCATCAAAATATCTTAATTTGTGTTCAGAAGATGAACGAAAGCCTTATGGGTTTGGAATGACATGAGGGTAATTAGTGACAGAATTTTAGGTGAACTAACCGGAAAAAGGTGGGTAGTCACTGGCATAAAGCTTTGCAGGCCAGCTCTAGTAGTCTCATGTCTAATGGCACTAATGTGAGATCTGGCTAAACCCTTGGTCGGGTCAGCTCCAGATCAAACAGACCACACTAACAGGCTTTGGCACACAAAAGAAAAGTCTCGTGGGAAAAAAGCCTGTTGATAGTAATGTCACACAGTAACATGACAAGCACTGTGCATGAGTTCTTGTACTTTTTGTGCTGGATTTGGTAAAGATTGTATTGGTTTACTTTAGATATTGTATATGTAGGTAAATTAACCTATCTGCTATATCGACTTTGTCCATATTTATGGTGAAATGGTGAATTAAAAATTGATTTAATTGATCTTGATTGATTTAATTATTTCAAAATTTATTGCAAAATATGCACATGAACACAATTACCGACAATTATATTAGGCCTACTTCGGTAATACACAGTACTTTATGGGATTAGGTGGGTGCTAGATAATTTGTTTAGCAGAATTTGATTCTCTAATTTATTTTTTTTGGAGAATCATGGGTAATATCACCAGTAATTTCACTGTTAAACAAGTATTTAAGAATAAGTTCAATTAATGCAGACTGATGGCTTCAATAAAATCATATACCAGCAATTAACAACATTGTTGCTCACAGTAGGTCTGTCTTTAAAGGTCTATAAGTTGTTGTAAAAAATCAGTTCCCCTAC
Organism: Enteromius paludinosus; assembly: GCA_032361165.1. Classification (NCBI taxonomy): domain Eukaryota; kingdom Metazoa; phylum Chordata; class Actinopteri; order Cypriniformes; family Cyprinidae; genus Enteromius; species Enteromius paludinosus. The sequence continues at coordinate 9,936,153 of JAUMHQ010000070.1, forward strand.
TGAGTATTGTTGAATGGTATTTTTTTACTTCCAGAACCCCACTGTTGCGCTTTTGTGGTGTTTTTGACTGACCTATGAATGACATGAAGCTTAAACAATTGACCTAGACTTGAAAAGAGCTGCCCTACAGTTCTTTGATTTGCTTGTTTTCAGGTTTTTGAATCTCATGGCTCCTCAGCTCCTTTTTTTTCAGCTACTTTTTACACGCTGTATAGGAGGGATGTGTGCTTTTTCCGGCACACAGAAGATTGGCATAGATGGATTTGCTAAAGTGACAAAGCATTTGGATGATAATGTGTATAAACTTATTTTCAGGTGTTATTTGTGATGATTTGAAAAACTAGTTGTTGTTTCCTACAGCTGATCTAATGGACTGTAATGGCAGTGAAGCCAATCCCGATGTGACCAAATTGGTTAATGACAGACAGGCTAAATTTGCCCTATAGTTACATTTATGTTCTTAGCCTCTCTCTGCGCTGTGGAGAGAGAGTTTGTAGCGAACTGGCCCAGATACAGGTGGCCTCACAGCTTCACAGATGGTACTTGGGAAATGCAGTTGCTTGTGCCAGGCCAAAGCGATGCTCACTGGCTCATGCTTAGAGCAGAACGACTAAACAATACAACCATGGGTCATGTCCTCTGATCCCCTGGTATGTGATCGGTGCCATGTCTTGATATGCATTTATTCAGGTTTTTTTTTTTTTTTTTTGTATAATGAAAATGTCATTTTTTTTAAAAACAGTTTTTTTTTAAATAAATGCTTAAGTCATCATGGATGCAAGTATTGGAATAGGACATATAAACATAAGGACACTGTTTGTGCCTGGCTGTATATTGTGCTTGACCGCCCCATGTGCTTGCACCTCATCCTTCCAAAAACAGCACCAGGTCTAGGTCTCCATGGCAACCGCAACCCACCCTGTCTTATTTCTGTTTAGTGGAAAATAACTGCGCTCCAGCCTGGTCCTGTGCTTCCTCAGCACCAGGCTCCTGCTGCGGGATGATGTCAGTCTGGGTCTGATGGAGACGGTGGAGAGCGTATCACTCAGGGATGGGCCTGTTCCTGTTTCCTATCGTCCTACTAAACTTCTCTCAGATGGCAAATCAGCCTGTGTGAACATTCAAGGTTTTCTTGTCCTTTTGCACTCCAAAAGCGGCCTTTCAAAAGTAGGTTAAGGCTGATGACGTCAGCAGAGTTATGTCTTATTAATATAATTAACTGGACAGAGAAAATCCCAAACATAGCTTTTGCTGCACACAAGCCTGAGCACTGTTTGTCTGAACGACATTGTTCATTTGACATCCAATGATAAAATGGCATAAAGCCTCTGACGAAATGGTCTCTAAATCACTTTCGGTAAAATAAACTGTAGCAACACTTTGGCCAGATAGCTCGCTTGTTTATCATTCACTTTCAGTAATAGAAATGGGATGCCAAGACTATCAGGCTCATCCAACCACACTGTCGCCTGGCGACATGTTTCCCTCAAGCTTTTGTCCCTGTTGGATATTTTCTCACTGTTGGTTCAAGTGAAGTTTTGGCAAAGTGGTTGGTGTCAGGCTGAGGTGTGAAGCTTCTCGCCAGTGAGGCATTGCAGACTTCATTAGTGGCACAAATGCACCCTGCTGGATTGAAAATGTCAGAGAGCTGCGTCAGAGGTGGCGGCTGGGAGGGATGGAATTCTCTCACCCCTGATGACTAAATGGGCATCGCTGTTCCCGGCAGAGTCTATTATTGCAGGAATAATCCTGTGACACCTTATGTTAGATTGGGTCAGGGGATCTGTCACCTGCGTCTTTCTGGCTTTTCATAAAAGGGTCTTTCCAGCTGGAATCATCAAATTTTGGAAAAGTTCCCCACCTGACCTAAAAAAATCCATGTGGTGGGTAATATGCCCAATAGATCATATACAAAATTTAATATATCTACTGTACGTACGTTTTTAAAAAAAATCTGTAAAAAAGTTTGTTTTTTACCCCATTTTGGCATCACAGTCTGAGTGACCATATTCAGACTGAAATATCTCCAGAACTAGTTGTCAAGTCCATTTTCTGGGCTAAGAGTCCTAGTCCAGAACTGCATGAATTACAACTCACAGCATTGTTACTGAAGTTACACCTGAATGCTGGCCCTCTACTTTTCTTTGAAACTATTACTTTAGGGTTTTCAGATTTCCATAGAAACCTCAATTTTCAATGTAAGCATCAAACTTGGTAAATGGTCTGATATATACCATGTCTTTCACATCCTTTGATATCAGACAAAAGAGTTGATGTACTACTAGATCAAATGTTGAGATACTAAGGTCCAAAAATGAAAAAAAAAAACTTATGTTCAGAGCAATATATCCCATGAATGACACCAAGTGTTAACATAAAACTTGTTTTTATGAAAGAGCATATTGTTATTGATAAAATATAAAAAAATTAGGATGGGGTTTTGAATGTCTTGCTCTGTGTCAGAGACGTCTCTGATGATACCAACCCACCATTATCGGTCATACACACAAGTAACATATTGCCCTGCTTTCTCAATGAAAATGGATGTATTATTCACTGGATTGGGTGGAACATCAAGATCAGGTACTTATGTTGCTTTACATTGAATGTCGGTAGTCAGTGAATCCAAATCAGTCAGTGAATATCCATTTGATGATTCCTGCTGGAATGACCCAAAATGGAAATTGGTCGGGCTTGTGGGAAATGCCGAATTGCTCAGTGTTGCAGATGCAGTTGACAAGTTCACATCTCTGACACTAATATTTTTTTTAAACCTATTTAATTAAATTTAATTCTGCAATTGATGCGGTTCATCTTTCTTTTTATAGGCCTCTCCTGTTATTGTTTGTTGTAGCTTTCAGGAGCTGTTTGCTGCTCTGCAATAATTGTTTGTGCGAGGTGACTGCTGGTTGAATTGTAGCCTGTTGGCCAGAGAGTGAAGTCGTGTGATGCTGGACTAAAGCCAGGTTGAGGCATCATATGTGATTAGAGGCTTGCAGTGGGCAGTGGGATGAAGAGCTGGATGTCTTCCATAAGCTATCATATTGCATAACAGAGTAGAGCCAAACTGCCATGGGAGCAATTGTCAGAAACCTTTGGGATGTGTTCTGCCCCCCAAATTTAAACGTTTGGCCCTCTAGTGGTTAATAAGTAAAGTTGCATGCGTCTTGCGGAAGAACATTGTTTTGGTTGTGCTTCGGCTCTGCACCAAATCCATAACGAATCCATAATGAAATGGCATTTTAACTGTTTGAAAGCTAAATCTGTTAAGTAAAATACCTTACTTTTTGAGTAATGCCAGGTGTACACAATTTCAAAGTCGACAGATCGCTGTTCCTTTTGCACAACATGCCTGTTTTGGGTAGAAGTTGCTGTGGTTTGCACATTACATGACAAATTGGTGACTGAGGGACATGCATTACAAAATATGTAATTAGAAAGAATGCCAGGAAAAATGTGTGATAAGTGAGACAGAGAATTACAAAAGACAACGACTCCTCCCCCCTGAAAATTTCCTTTCCTTGTATCTTCCTCTTTTATTTTTCAGACTTGGTGCATTGGTGCTTCTCGCAGATTGCATTTTTAGTATTCACACTATGTAATCATCACTCACGTAAACCAACACCATTTGCTTAGGGCTTTGCATGGTCTAGGCTTAAAATTGTGTTGTGTATACTTGGCATAAGAAAGAAGTCAACTCTAGGTCACTTTTAAGTTCTTTCAGTTCTCACCACCTCTGAAAAGCCAAACCAATGTTGACCCTGGCCCTTTTTGGAGTTGCTTTGTTTTTACAATCATTGATTAAATGGAGGTTTGCTGTTTTGTGAAGATCATGGTCAATATTACTCAGTCATTGTGAGAACTTTCAGCTTCACACTACTTGTGCACAATACGTGTATTAGTGTACCCGGAGCTACTGTACTTTTCTCTGTTTACAGATATGACATGACATGCTGAAGTGAATGACGCATACATGCAAAGTCTGTCCTGACAGCACCAAAATACAAACAGTTATTATAGGCTTACTGTAGTGATTCAGTTTAAGAAAAAAATAAAACAATTTACTATTACATTATTTACATATTATTATTATTATTATTATTATAGTGAAAAAACTATTACAAACAGTCCATAGTTATAATGATTTCTGTTTCACAAACCTTAAGTACACAAAGCTTTTATAGGTTTAAGACACAGTGAGTCAGATATTGATTCATTAGCCACTCTAGGCAAATTCATGTAGCTCATGCAGGGAAGGGTTTGTCAGACTGATTCATCTCGATAACTTTGTTACTGTGTTTGGACTCTTAGCTTTATAAAAGTAAGATGTCTTGAATTAGAATATGCTGGTCAACCGGTCTTATTTGCTTTTGTTCTCAGCTTGTTGATGTGTTTTCTTGTCATTTTGTAGCACATGGACTTGAGTTCTTAGGCTCTATAGATTGTCTGATTTGATGCAGTAAAAAATCTAATGCACACAGTTTATACTATATTATTAATTAGCCTTTACATAATTATTAAATCTATTTAACATAATAAATGAGTTAGTTTTATTTCACATCATTCAACAAAAACAATCCTGCACATCTTTTTTTATTTTATTTAAATTTTTTTAAGGATGTTGAGTAAGTCTCTGAGACATGCTTATTTTCAGCTTGTGGCTCACCAAAATCATGTTTACAATAACTTACTACGGGGCCCAGCAAGATAGTCTTAGCCACCGTCTGGAAGCTAATGAGGGACTTACAGTAAACACTACTAGTTCTGTTTTCTGCCAGACAGGATAATCCACCGTCTGACCAGGATAATCTGCTTGATCGACCTACTTCACCCCGTGCTGACCAAGCAGAGGCACAGTACGGTCTACCTGGGATGAAGAACCCACCATCTTCAGTGTTAAAGTGTTCTCTTCTACCCTAGTTAAATGTCCAGAAACATCTAAGCAAGCAAGTTTTGGGTGATTTCCCCAAACAGTGTGAACACCTCTGCTCTGTGGCACTTTCAGCATTACTTGGTTTGCTCCATGACCCATGTGGTCCGCAATATCTGGAGAGAGCTATCAGTTAGCTTTCCTACTCATCACATGACAAATCTGTCCCGAGGACTAATGCAGATGGGTGTTTGAAAGTGAGCATTATACCGTATAGTTTATAGGCAATGCATATTTTAAGAGTGAATTTAGGCATTAATGTGGTTTCAAAGCCATAAACACAGACCAGGAAACCATGGACATTGGCAGTGTAAGGTCAGTCGCTAACTCACAGCTGAATAAACACTCTTCTTACTAGAATTTTTCTCTCCAGTTCAGTTTCTATCAGCCCCCTTTCTTTTTCTGTTCATCTATTCACTTCGGCTCTTGTCATCTTTGTTTCTGTCTGCATTTTCCTGCCAGTCTTTTGTCTGTGGCCTTTGTCTTTCTTTCTGTTGTCTTTCCTTTTCTGCGTTCCTTGAAAACTGCCCTCAAGTCTGCTTTCGTTAAAAGCACATCAGACCGTGATGGACGTGGACAGATCTGCTAAACTCTTGAGAGGAACTGCCCGAAGCTGATACTTTTAAACTTCCTGCCAAAAAATCGAAATGTTGCAGGCGATGGATGTGGTTCTCATTGGGCGTTTATTTTTTTATTTTTTCACCTTAATGCAGGTTCACGTCTTGGCTAAGTGCTGCTAATATAGGCCTACCAGTAGGAGACTGGTTTAAGAGCTTTGACTTTCACATCACGTGTTGAGTTATGTCAGAGTATCATGTCTGGGAGGTCAACCTGTAAGTCATGTGTCGGAGCAGCACATCAACACTCAGCTAGAGGATGTTCTGTATGCTGGCTTGGACTGGGACAAACAGATAAATCCTTGTCTGCACCCAAGTGTTATTTTAGCCAGCAGGATGAGATCTGAGTCAGATTGTAAAGGTTCTTTCACAGCTACGCTGTTAAGACGTCACTATTTGTGTTTTGTGGAGTGAGTGTATGCTCACTTTTTATTGCTCTGGCTCACTAAGTGGCTCCAAGGAATAGTTCACACCAAAATACTGTCATTTATTCATCCTTGCCTTGTTCCAGATCTGAACGGCTTTCTTTATTCTCTGGAACATTCCTAGTGTTCTTCAAAATATGACAAAGAAACAAAGTCATAAAGGTTTAAAACATCTTGTGCAGGGTAAAGCATGCATAAAATGTCTGATGTGTGAGTCTCCATCTTGTGACTTGGTTCTTTTTAATTTTTTGGATGAAATGGTTCAGAAATGTATTTTAATGCTTTATTAGCAGTTTAGTATCAGTAATAAAGAATGACTGGGAAGGTCATTTGTGTATTACTGATGTCCTGCTGCTGAATGCTGTAATTGTATTTGTGTGATACCTTTGCTTTTGAAAATCAAATGAGATAACGAATGAGATAAAAATAAGATTCTTATCCGACAAGCAATTACTTTTCCTGCTAAAAATTTTTTCATTTATTGTGTCTTTGTAGCATATGAATTTAATTGATTATATCTTCGCAGCATTTTTTAAATCCCTATATGTAAGCAGAGATGGATTGCATAGTGATGTAACAATAAATCAATAGGGAGATCAGACACTATAACATTAATTTCTCATCCATCTTGTCTCTTCTAGACTACAATATTTCAGAGATAAAGTGCTCCAATGTATTCACTCCTATTAGACTTTGCACCATCAATTCACTGACCATTTGCATGAAGTAAAACTTTCTACGATCTACTGAAAATCAGCAACTTTCATTGACAATGTGTAACTTGTGGTCACTTTGCTGCTGCAGTTCACAATGTGAAAAATGCACAAACTTTAAATTGGATTGAGTGTTAGGAGATAACATTGTTAACATTTTTATTTCTGTTTATTTTTCCAGATACACAGTGTTGTGAAGATCCACACATGTGTACAAAACAGGACAAGACTGTTGCTTCTGTTTAAGGGTGTAGCACAGCGCTGCAGTGAAGATCACCACACCTCCCACAACCCAGAATACTGAGTATAGCAGTGTGAAATTCCACAACCAAATCCCAGAGAGCAGTTAACAAGGCCGAGAGACAGCATTTGCTTTTTCTGTCTGATGCAAGACTACAAGAACTACCAACGCCCTTGGATAAACACTTTCCAGAACTAATATTTTTAAATCTGTTTCCTAGTTTCTTCTTACTACTTTTAAATACAACGCTAATGCATTTCCCCTCAACTTTGGAAAGATGAACTTGGGATTGTTGAGTGGAGGGAGAATTTAGGGTTCAAGCGATATTGATTTCCTCCACCATGTCATGGAAAAGAAACTACTTTGCATCTGGCAGCAGTGGCTTACAGGGTATATTCACCCCACGAACCATGACATCAATTGCCCCCAGCAAAGGACTCATCAATGAGCCAGGACAGAACAGCTGCTTCCTAAACAGCGCTCTCCAGGTACGTTTATACTATAAACACATTTTACTTGTTACCTTTTATATTTCAGAAATTTGATTAGTGTCTTTCTGAAATGTGCAAACCGTGTCTTAGTCGAACAGGAGACTTTAAATGCAAATTATTAGGCTCTATATGGTGCTTTTAGGGATGTATCTCAGTGTGGACTCCATAACACCCCACATGAGCTTGCTGAGATGTTTTCAGCAACCGTTATGCTCTACTTTTAGTCTGTGAAAATAAATATTGTGCAAACTCCCTCATTAATTAATGACTCGTGCAACACATGACCTCAACAGATGCTTGCTCTCGTGGGCAGAAATTGCACCCCCCTCCTCTTATGATTAGCCATTTGAAGCAACAAGTCAAGCGGTTAGATGCGTATGGCAGCAGTAGGAACAGTGCGCTGACTCTTCACTCGTTGCTCTCCTCACGCATGAGTGCTATTAGACAGAAACCGCTGTGCCTTTTATCCATTGTACTGCTCGGCGGAGCCTGCATTAGATTTAGTGATGATTCAAGCACTGTCTGCACTAGACCCCACAAACAACTGTCAGACGCACACTGTCCTGGCTGGTAATTACCCTGCACAGCAACCTGCCATTACTTACCCTCTATTTTTGGATTACTGTATAATCAGCTATATGGAAATAAAGGGGCTTAGCTGGCTGATAATATGTCTAAAGCTACAAATTAGAGTCAGTTATGACTGGTTTGGGGGGTTGGGTTTTTGAGGGAGTGTAGCGGCGTGATTGTCTGTTGCCATGAAGCATAACAATATGGCAAGACAATGAACTCGAAACCTAGGGGTGAAAACTATTATTTTATTTTACTTTATTTTTGTCTGCAGAACAAATTGCGGTGCTTTTAATACATTTCTTGAATACTTTTCTGAGGACTTGTAAGTAGTTTATTTTTATTCAAATTTAAAGTTATCTGTAAAAATGCTATCACATTAAATCATGATTTGGCTCTGATGTTTTCACAAATAACAGTATAGGCGAATTTACGTGTAAGGTGAGTCAGATGTCTGGTATTGTTCTCTGTCCAATAGTTTTTATGTTCTGCTCGCATAAAGTGAAAATAACTTTTTATTTTGACATTGCATGCCCTATAATGGAAAAAGCTCTCCTTGTTTAAGCTTTCCCAGAAACCCTTTCCAAAATCAATAGTTCTCAACAGCCATTCAATAAAATCTGTTACGCAATCAATAAAATCCCGATTGAAGATCCAAGGATGCAGCATAAATGAGTTTAAAGGAAGGAGAGAGTTCTGTCTAGACCACCTGGGTTTTCAAAGCTGACATCGTCTGTCTCCTGCTGATTCTGAGACAGAAGGTAAGAGTCAGGATGTGTAATCAGCAGCTTCCTGTTGAGTGCGGCTGCAGCTAAAGGAAATTTTGGTTTTGGGCTATTAATAAATGTTTAGCCAACTTGCTACTTACTAGGTAAATTAAATCTGAATCGAAAAACGGCATACTAAAGTGAATTTAAACATCTATGAGCACACAGGCTGCATTTATTTGATTGGAAATACAACAATATTATAGTGAAATGGTTTTAAAATAGAAACATTAATTGGGACTATGTGATAAACCCCCCCCCAAAAAAAACAGAATTTTAGTAGCAAGTCAGAAATACTAATATGCTGATGGGGTGCTCAACACTTATCAGTGTTGAAAATAGTTGTGGTGCTTCTGTAATACTTATTTTTATGCAACCTGAATTATTATTATTTTTTTTGGATATGTAAAATTAAAAATGTGAAATCCAGGTTTGTTCTTGCTGATGTGAAATAGTCATACTCCGTGAAAGGAAGTCTTTATATGACCGCACACATTGTTTGAATGTTTGATGATGTGAAGGAAGTAACTCAGTTTCAGTCAGTCATAGTTATTTTCAGTCTGTCGTTTCCATCAGGCCAGCCTCCTGTCTGCTTTCTGTCCCCTGGATCTGAAGCGTGTAATATGGTTAGTAATGGGCTGTGGTGTCCCTCTGCAGAGGACTATCTCTGATCTGTCCAGTTTGGGGACTTGTGCAGTTTTGCTCGCTCTTGTTGAACTAATCTTTCAAGCAGCGGTCTGCTTGAAGTTCATGTATTTCACAATGACAGACTCCACGATTTATCAGTTTCAGCTCCCTTTCTCCTAAAAGACCATTCTATGAAGATTTAGTTTGAAGGATTCTGCTGTCATTTGTGTTTTTTGTCAGTTTTTTGTAAGTCCCCTTAGTATGACGGTGTATCAGAACATTGCTTTAATGAGCAGATGTGACCAAGGTTGTCAAGCAAACACCTGTACTTCTTGTAAGGTCCTGCAGGCTTCTAATCAATATGGCCAGTACCACTCTATACAAACTCTACTGGACAGCTCCAGATTTAAAAAAAATAAATGAAAAGCTGGATTTTGTTGTTAGACATTCTCAGAGGCAAACTCAGTGGCATGACAAGAGCTCCCAGAACTTAAGTGTCAAATCAGTGACGTCAAATCAATAGAAGGGGACACTGTGCCCTGATGTTGACGCTTAAGACATGGACACACTAGCTAGTCCATGGCCGCTGGCTCTGAATGTTCCTGCTTATTTGCAGACCTTTGTACATGCACCCAGAGACCAGGACCTGTGTCTCGAAGAACAATGGTTATTGTAGGAATCTCCTGAAAACAGTCACATGTTTATATTTGAGCAATGCTTGACAAGGCGTCATGTAAAACCTGGATTTTCTAAGAACATGTGGTTTGCATTGTGATCAATGCTTGTGTTGTCTTCTGATGCACATTTTCATGCCTGAGAAAATATGTACATTCAAGCATTTGTGGTTAACAAAAACAGCATTGCATTTGCTACATTTTATTCCCTTAAATTTTCAGGGTGATTGTAATGGCATGAGAAATCATTGCACACGCACAGTCCCAACCACAGGAGCAGGCCTCCTAAACATGTTGGTTTACAGGCCAGCTAACTTTTGTTCACTGACAGACTTTAGCACTGTTAAATTGATTAAGGCATCTGTGAAGGTAAAGTTAGACGGCAGATTCATTTGGGTAACTGAGTTGTGTTAAGTGGGACTGACAGCTCTCTCAATAATTCAGCACACAAGCGTGTTGATCTGCCGGGCGGAAGCGGGGCCATGGCACACAGAGTCCTCGCCCATGGTGGGCAGGTGGGGTCAGCTCGACCTCCGCAGCCTTCCAGGCATGGCCAGATGGGAGGTGTGCACAACTGTGAGTCTGTGCATGCATGTGAGCTGCCCAGCAGGAAGCTAGCAGGTCTTTTGTTTATTCCGCTGACATTCCACATCATCCTTCACCTGGAGACGCATACATTCCTCAAGATGAGAGACTACAGCTGGGAAACACGCTCATCACTTCATTTTACTGTTAGACTTTGCTCTGCTTGTTAACCTGCTCCTGTTTCTTCAAACTCTTGAATAGAGCACACAGGCTTATCCGATCTTTGACACCTGATTGGTGAGACATAATTGCTTCTTTCATGTGATTGGATGAGTTGTAGTATGGGGTGTCAAGAAAGCTGGATTTAGGAGATTGTTGCAGAAAGGAGCTTGCACAATCTTCATCTCCAACCAGACTCGTCTTCTTTAGATGCCTTGCTCTTCTGAGAGAGACACTTAGGAAGAGGTGGAAAGTCAACTGCAGGCGGTGCAAGTGCTTTTTGAGCCTGATGCATTTTTGATGATTAGAGCCTCTCAGGCATTTTAGAAGGTGTGTTGAGTGTCTGATGCTTTATTCAACTTTTCCTTAGTGCTCTCATATCATGCGCAGGATGCATCAAAGACCGGAGGACGATGTAAACAGTTCTTTCGCCTAATTGCACATTTTTCTTATAGGTTCTCTGGCATCTGGATATCTTCCGGCGAAGTTTCCGGCAGCTCACCACACACAAGTGTATGGAGGACTCATGCATCTTCTGTGCTCTGAAGGTAAAGCTCTGAGCCCATCAGGGTTTGACTTTATTCATCATTCATCAAATTCATTGAGCTGACAGATCTCTGCTCCATCATAGCTTTTCTAATTCAGTACTTTCCCTTTTTTGTATGAAAGCTAATGTGTTTCTGCCATCTGTATATACTTCAAGATTCTGAAATGTTATCAAATATTAAACGGTGAACTTTATTGTAGAAGTGGACATAATCGGCTTGACCCACTTTATTTACAGATAAAAGTAAATTTTTAGTTTAAAGGGATAGATCACCCACAGATTAAAATTCTGCCATCATTTACTCATCCTCATTTCGTTTCAAACCTCTTTGACTATCTTTCATCTGTGGAACATATTTTTTTCAAAATATCTCAGTCAGTGGTCAGTGCTTTTTTTATGTTGGGTCTACTAATATATGGCTTCGTTTGATAAGTCTATAAAGAACTGCACCCAGCAGCTACTGTGTATCCATAAGGATAGTAACTTGTTTTATCTTTTGTTAGCACTTTATGTAACAGCTATTCATTCTCAAGTGAGAAACAAAAACTGTAATTAAAAACTGTTAGTATAATTACTAGTTCACCTGTCTGTTCTAATTATTATTTAGGCCTAGTTATTTTGTCAAAAAGCCTAAAGAAAAGCAGTTCTGGATAACATTTGTCTGATACCAAAAAAACAAAACAAATGTTGTTGAATTACTTCTTTGTCATTTTGTCTGCTTCCAAGAATTGTTAAACAGTCTTGTATGCCAATGTATGTTAACATACTATGAAAACATCATATAGATGCCATTGATAGAAATAGATATGCATCAGAAATCTCATCTTTAACTAGAGCTGTGTGGCAAGCAGTGTTGTGTGTATTCGGCTCTTGCTGTGCCATTTCTTTTTCCATTCTGTTTCTTTTCAGTCCCTCCCTTACACTCATTTTATATTAGATTCCTTCTAATGTTCAGGATTGCCATTGGCGCTTTCCATCAAAAGTTCAATAACTCAGCTGGAAATTAGAGATCTCTCTCCTGAGCCCTGTGCCAGCTCAGTAGGGGGCTGCCTGTCTGCTCTCACACACGACTGGGACAATATGTCCGTCAGCCTGTCCGCACGCTCTCATGGGTCTGATACTGCCTCTGTAATCAGCTGTCTCTGTTTTTCTGACTTTACTCCAGTATGTTGCACGAGCAGTGACAAGTGCAGTGGCTTTCTTCTTTTCAACCTCTCAGAGTTTTCAGCCTTCAAAGTAAAGAAGTTAAGCCTCTAATAACTCTGTTTACTGAGGAGTTTCTTAATTCAGGACAGAAATGCATGCATTACAGCATGGGAAATCTTAGATGTGTTCATTTACACCAGGAAACACTTAATTATTTTGTGTTTTAATGTGGCCTAAGTGGGAAGAAAAACTACCTTTAATAGGATAGTTCACCCAAAAATGAAAGTTCATGCCTTTACTCACAGTTGTATCATCTGTATTATTTTTTTGTTCCTAAGAAACACTCGTGCCTCTTGTTTTAATATAAAAAAAGTTGTACTTATTGGCTACATTAAACCTAAAATTTATTCTTTAATGTTAAAACCTGTGATTGTTTTTCAGAGCATCTTTGCACAGTTCCAGTTCAGCAGTGAGAAGGTGCTGCCTTCTGATGCTCTCCGCTGCGCTCTGGCCAAAACCTTCCAGGATGAGCAGCGGTTCCAGCTCGGCATTATGGACGACGCAGCTGAGTGCTTCGTAAGGGCTCTTGACTCTTCACTGTCGCCCTTTAGCTTTCCTCTCGTATACTGCATTACAGGTTTTCCTGCTGCTCTCCTCCATGCCCTTGCTTTTACCATACACTTTAGTATTCCTTCTCAAGAAGTAGATTTTGTTGAAGAGGAAATTGTGCAGTCTGACATTACTTGTGAATATTGTAAGCTCAGCTCCACCACTGCAAGTAGAAGAAAGGTATTTGATAACCTCTCAGCCCTGTATCGGTCCTTCCCTGTCTTGTTTTAGGTTGCATATCTGTTTTTATGTCAGTTTTTATCTCATGTCTCCTGGGAGGATGCTTGATAGTACAGAAATGTAAACCTTCTCCTTTGACTCTTTAGTAATCTCATTGGCACACATCCTATTTTGTGCAGTGATTAATTTCCTCCTAATGGCTCATTTTAAAGGCCATAGCATCATAACATATAAGATAAAGAATGGCTTCCTGTCTCTGCCTCTTTCTACTGCTGGTTTAGCAACATCATGCAATGTGCTGACCAGTTAGAACTGTGACCACAAACTGCAAATGTTCATTTCTTTCTCTCGCTATAACCGCTATTGTTGTGTGGTCATTATGCAACACTGGAGACACTGGTTAAGGGCAGTTGCTTTGTGAACTTTTCAAGATCTCCCTACAGAACGCAAGCCTTTTCCTAACCTACATTCACAGCTGTATCCAAAAGAGCTGAGCATGCTGTTATTCAAAGACTCAGTATACACCCACTGGACAGCAAGACTCAATTAACAGGAAACATGCAGGACCGATTGAATGCTGTTTCTCTTCAGTGAAATTTTGATTCTAGCACAATGATTGGTAACAATTAAGCAATAAGTCTCTCTCACAGGAGAATATCCTCATGAGGATCCACTTTCACATCTCTGATGAGACCAAGGAGGACATCTGCACAGCCAAACACTGCATACCTCATCAGAAGTTTGCTATGACACTCTTTGAGCAGGTGAAGCCTCTTTATTAAGAAGTAGCAATCTTTTTAAAGGCATTATGTAATCTTTTTGGAATGCATTTAACTTTCATAAAAGTATCCGAACACCACACATTTGTTGGTAATAATTTTCAAACAGTATATTACACATCCGGATTTAATTGGATCATGGTCTGACCTGTTTACATTTGCACATGTCAGTAAATGTTTTTATTTATTTATTTTTTATAAGTGACCATTGATCCTTGCTCTTTTATAATAACATGCATTGGTGTATCGTTACCTTTAAACCAATGCCTCTTTGTAAGTGATTTCCTTGTAAATTAAATTTTTAGAAATGCTATTCCGGCCATCAAATTTCATATATGTCTTCAGAATTTATGAAATTAATTGCCAAATGTGTCAATTCCTTCATTGATGTTGTAGCAGAAATTTTGGGAACCCTAATACACCTAGTTTTTGATATAAAAAAAAGTTTACCACTCTTTCCATTTGTGTAGAAAAGCTTATATAACAGATTTTGCTTTTTATTCTCATTTAGTGTGTGTGCAGCAACTGTGGAGCCTCCTCAGACCCCCTGCCTTTCATTCAGATGGTCCACTATATCTCTACCACCTCTCTGTGGTGAGCAAAATCATCCCTGTAGCACATACACAAAAATGAGTGATGCTAAAGAATGAGGTCATTTTGAAAGCTGGGACCGAAAAGGGCCACTCTGTGCACAGCACAGAAAACATCATGTCCTATACTCTTCTCCAGCTGAGCAAATGAGCTCTCTGCCACATCAAACACAGTGAAATCAATCAGAACAGAGAGAGATTCCCTCAATGGACAAGAGCACATGGCAACAGCCAGCTGAAATATTACTCTAGGTCTCCTGGACAGCAGTGCCACTGCTTTTAATCATGGGTGATGAGCGGCCAGATACAAAGCTTAGCCTCATGTTAGAGCAGCTCCCCTTGAACTCTGCAGTCAAATGTTGTCAGCATCTGCTTTTAGAGCTGCGCATTTGCGGTCGCAAAGTGGATTACTGCATTCAGCCTGCCAGCAGAGCAGATACTTAGCATTGTGAACAAACATTCGTAGGCATAACAGCGATGAAAGGGCTTCATGAATATTCCAGCATGCAGCTCTGTGATTAAGGACGCTTTTTATGATAATAGCTGACATTGCAGTGCAGAAGCACTTTCTTCTGCACAAGGACATTGACTCCCTGTGTCTTTCTCGTTTGTCCCACTGAAAGTTTTACAGCTAATGGATTAATAAAAGATTACAATAATAATAAAATTGTTTTGCTAAGCAGTATAGTTTATCGCTAATAAAGTTTTGTATTATTAAACTATTATAATTTAATACTGTTAAACCTTGCGATTAGCCTCACAGTCTATGTAGGCAGGAAATTAGTTAGACAAAAAGTGCTGGCTCAAATGAGTTAAAAACACATGCAACACAAAAGGAATTATTCAATATTTTGATAAGAATAAATATACACCGATTTTAAGAAAAAAGCAGTCAGGAATACCTTCTCTAATTATTTGGGAAAACAGTTTTTCTTAACTTTTGGGACTGCCTTTATGATCAGGCTTGCGATACCTTGAAATGCTGCCTACAGATTCAGTTCAGTTGCCTTTGAAACTGTTTATTATCCTTAATGTAGGCTGCTTATCAATACCAGTGAAGGTAGCAGCTTGGCCCATTAATATAAAATTCAAATGAAGTTCACTCAAAGATGTAAGCATAACAGCTTCAAACATGGCCCTCAACCAGACAACATTTCTGAGCTAAGAGATTTTAGACTCTTTTATAATAATATATTTGATGAATGTTAATGTCGGGGAATGATAGAGGAGGAGGTGCCTGTCCAGGAAACATTGGCACGGCTGTCTGAAATCTGCCTGAGCTGCGATGTTTGCTGCAGGCACGCAGTGTTGCAGTGTCTTTGAGATGCAGTGACCTCTGCTGCAACAATAAGATCAGACCGGACTGCAGGGTGACCTCTCTGAACACCCTTCTGAATACAAAAAACACTGTACACAAACACACCTTAAACGCTTGAGTCAGTTGTTTGGTTAAGTGTCGCAAATCCCATTTTCAAATTCATTCAGTATTTATAGGCTGTTTTCATGTTTACTAAATCAAAGCCAACAAATACAAACACTTTATCCATAATTACAGATATGAGCGCTGCAGTGCATTGCTTGTGCTATCTTAATGTGTGACATGTGTTGGTTATGCTACAGCAACCAGGCAGTGCGGATGCTGGAATGCCGGGAGAAGCCCACCCCAGACATGTTTGGAGAGCTGCTGAGGAACGCCAGCACTGTGGGAGACCTGCGCAACTGCCCGGTTAGCATTACCACACTCAGCTCTATCAAATCAAGTGCTAATTAGGCATAATGAAGCCTGGGACTCGGTGTGTGTGTGTGGCTGTGGTGCTTGTCTGGGTTTGAATAGGATTGTGGCCATTAAGTAATCGCTGGGTCAAAACAGGACGCAATCAGTGGAATGTTAATTTGTCTCGTGGCCCTGAGGAAGACCAGCTTCTTACGCAAAACACACACATTCTTTTTCACGTCAGATCAGGATATCCTTGGATAAGGGATGACGGCTTAACACAATGTAAAAAAAAATTTTCTTAATCAGTATTTTTGTCTTGTTTTCCAACAAACATATCTAAACATCCTTGAAACAAGGTATATTTACTTCAGAGGCAAAATGACATGGTCGATAATGTTGTTTTGTTTTGTTTTGTTTTTTACAAAATGAACACTTGCGAAGTAAGAATAGAGAACACTGGAGTACAATGTGTATAGATCTGAAAACTACATGTTATCTTGACCCTCGGATGTGCTTCACATACAACCTAAACACACCCAAAATATGGGCGTTCATCTGTGATTTATGATCTGTATAAGGGTGATTGTGTAATTTTGGGAAGGGGAGTGGGAATTAATTATAATGACTGAGTGTGTGTGTATATGTGTGTGTGTGTTTCATTAAGCTCCAGTAAAAAAATGTTTTCTTCTCTACAGGGCAACTGTGGAGAGAAGCTCCGTATTCGACGTGTCCTGATGAACTCCCCAGAGATCATTACCATTGGCCTGGTGTGGGACTCAGACCATTCTGACCTGGCAGAAGATGTCATTCATAGCCTGGGCACCGTCCTGCGGCTCGGAGATGTAAGACATGCACCCTGCCAGTAGTTAAAATATCCCACTACACGCAATTCTGCAGATATACACTGGTTGATAGATGAACAAATCCACAGCTGAAAACAGAAGCTTTTGACTGTCATAGATGGTGATAAATGCAGTTGACTCCAAACAGCAGTGCTGCAGCTCTGAGATCACTGATGCACATGGGAATAACAGGCAGAACTTGTCAAACTTGTTGCGTCAATGACAATGACTCACACATAAAAGTAACTCTCTGCCACTGATTTCACACTTGCTTAGCGCACACAAAGCGGGCACAGGGTGTCCTTAGTGGGTTTGCATTTCACAAAGTGCTGGGTTCACGTTTCAGTGTGAAATGCAAACCATTTTAAAAGGCCTAAACAAATGATTCTTTTAAACTGAAGGTTTTGATTATCTCCATCGCAGATGTTTTTAATGCCTTTGAAAGATCTCATGGTCACTTAAAATAGATCATCTTTGTCATGGTTTGTTTGTAAGGATCTGCTCTTGTATGCGGATGTGTTTGCATTTATGACTAATAAGCGACCTCTCGTCCTTCGTTTCACCCATAGCTGTTCTACCGAGTGACAGAGGACAAGGCCAAACAGGCGGAGCTCTACCTTGTGGGCGTGGTCTGTTACTATGGAAAACACTACTCTACTTTCTTCTTTCAAACCAAAATCCGCAAGTGGATTTACTTCGATGATGCTCATGTAAAAGAGGTAATCATCTGGGCTTTGTGTAACCAGTGAATGTGAAAAATGCAGCCCTTAGCTTGCCGGTTTGCCAGGGTTGTTCGTAGGGCTTTATTTATACATGGCCTGATCTAATGTTCCTTGCTTGCTCTGTCCACGGGGAGTTTGTGTAGAATCATTAACTGGGATAGACCAATGTGTTGGCTCGTTATTTAGCAGTTCTCCACAGGCTCCCAGCATGTGGTGGGTGGGTGGGTGAATGTATGTGTGTGTGCTGTTTTACATAATTCGACAGCTTGTTGACTCACCATTTAGGAGTCTGTGTTTGTTTGTGCAGGTATATGCGCACATGCCAGTAACAGTGTATGTCAATAGTCATTAATGCATATTCTGTGTATTGTCATAACATAAAGACAGGAATGGCACAATGTTTATAGCAAGTGAATGACATTAAGTTATAATGCACAAATCTGGCACATGCCAGCGATATAAAATAGCATTCAAATTTTTTAAAGCTTTTATTCAGCCTGGATGCATTAAGTCAAGGGTCGCCAAGTTTGGCCGTGGAGGGCCGGTGTTCCTTCAGAGTTAAAGCTCCAACCCTAATCAAACACCTGAAGCAGCTAATTAAGTTCTTACTTGCTATTCTTGAATATATATCAAACAATATATTATTAGCATCTTGTCAGTAAAGCCGGTTCTTTGATTAGCGGTAAATCTCCATCAGCTGTTCTCAAAAGGAATGCCAGCTTATGCACAGAGCTGTAGATCACTGAGAAGCTGCGCCATTGAATCACCCGCAAAACTCAACGCGCAGCTTGTCATGTCATGACTTGGAACTAATAAATACTGAATTTTATATTTTAAAATATGAGTTGTATTAATGGGTTGCTTCACCCCATAATGAAAATTTGGTCATTAATCACCTACACCACATAGATTGTCTTTTAAAACACAATTTAAGATATTTTGAAAGAAAACCCAGGAGATTTTTGTGTGTCCCATTGACTGTCAATTAAATAACACTGTCAAGGTGTTTATTCAACAATTAAAGAGATTAAAGTCTCTGTGTCTCTTCACATCACAGTAGCACCATTTTGGAAAAGCAGCTTGACGCAAATAGCATACGCTGTTCTATGTCAGCTGCACAACAATTATATAATGTTTGAAATCAAAACATAGAAATGGATATTAATTTTGAGAATTTCTCAATTCATTTTTTTAAATAAACTTTTAATTCAATTAAATGCTCATTATCAGCTGATACTAGTCTCTAATATTGTTTGATAACTTATGTGGTACCAATATATTGGTACATGCCTACTTTTTTCAGTGATACATTTACTGTGTAATTCCAGTATTAAAGCTGCTTGGAAAAACAAATCATGTGTGCTATGTCACTCAGAGTGTTGTGTCATTCCCTTAGTTGTGAACTTGCAGAATTTTATCTTCATAAAAGCAGTGCAGGGCTGTGGATCCTAGACAGTTGCAAACGAAGCAGCTTTTTCTGTGGGGTTTGGCAAGCCTATGCTGACCTGCACGTGAGCTGCGCAGAGCTCCTATAAAAGCCCTCTAAAAACAAGGATATCCCACTATTGTTTACAACCCCAGCTGGACAGTGGCAGGGCGTGGCCTACAGACAGAAACCGCCATGATAGTCCACCGCAAACAAACACACACACACTAAAGCTCACTGTCCCGCTAACACTTTTTGTGCATGCTTGTCTGTTACTGCGGCTCGCTCAGGCATCCTGTCTGTTTATGGAAGGAGCATAGAGAAAGTTGGAGTCTTGGGGGTAAGATCGGTGTGAAAATGTCGAGCTTGTGTTTCAGTCGCAGCTTTGTTATTCAGGGTATCCAAAACTTTTCAAGTGGTCTTTATTTTGTTTTTCGCTTGGTGAGAGTAATATTTTCTTGGACTTTTTAGGGATTCATTTTGGAAAATCTGTCAAATGTACTATTTAAACTGCTTTGAAACTATACACTGTCAATCTTATTTCCTTATTTCCTGACTCACAGATTGGGCCCAAGTGGAAGGATGTGGTGTCCCGCTGTATAAAGGGGCATTACCAGCCGCTGTTGCTGCTCTATGCTGACCCCCGAGGGACACCAGTGTCAGCTCAGGATTTGGCTTCTCGCCTAGACCTACATCACTACACTAAAGCATACTACGACAGTGAGGATTCAGGTACTTGCACACCAGCATAAACCTGGTTTACTGGCTCCGGAATCATTTCTCTGCATTTCTTCGGTGCACCTTTAGGAGAGAGTTTTACATAGAAAGCAAATGTTTCTATTATGATAATTATATCTATGCATTGCTTTATAAAAAACCTTTTAGTGGAGTTTGCTGAGACTGTCAGTGTAAAAAAAATTGAATCCATGGTATTAAATTAGCGTTAATAACCTTATTTCATTAAAAGTCTCCTATTTACCTAAAAACATTGGTCTCAAACTCAATTCCTGGAGGGCCACAGCTCTGCACAGTTTAGCTCCAACCCTAATAAACCACACC
>JAUMHQ010000070.1:9967355-9982639 GCA_032361165.1 Enteromius paludinosus
GTTTTTTTGCGTGTTTCGAGAGATGGAGTTATTATCAGATTTTATTACTGGATATATATATATATATATATATATATATAAATAACAAATATAATTATATTTTTAATTGTTATTTTTTAAAATATTAATAATAATCACCATAATATAGAAAATGAAAACAAGAAAAACATTTATGTATTTAAATGCCAGTCTTTGTGATTTGTCAGTTGCTTTATAATCAAGATTTTGTTTTATTACACTTAATCATGCAGCCTGAATAACAGCTAAAAACAACAATCATAATGTTCTTTGCTTCTCTGTGCAGGAGATTGCCAAAAGGCCAACAAGTTTCTGGCTGTGCTTGACAGGGGTGAAACTTTCTCCCGTGAAAACTACCACAATGTCGCAATGAGCTACGGCACTCTTCCACGGGCTCCCCGTAGGTCAGCTTCATCTGGGCCCCCTGTGCACCAATTGAGGTCGGGACCCCCAGCGGGACAAGGCCCCCGGAACTACCCAGACGCAGCCTATGCCACACTATCCCACCCTCACCGCACAACAGCATCAAATAGGATGATGGATGGCTTTTACAGACAGCCTCACCAACAATCGGCGTCAACTACCCCAATACCGCATTACTCCAGCCATCATCACCCACACCTAGAGCCGCCGACCCAACCCCTCCGCCTCGATATGCCCCCCGAGAGGGACTGGAGGGCTGCTAGGGACACTCATGTCTTCCCCAGGACAGAACCACATGGTGGGAAATCCCGTGGCCCTCCTGTTTATATCTGCGCGCTGTGCAAGCAGAACCCAGCTGAGCCCACTAAAAGCTACTGCCAGACCTGCAGAGCCCATATGAACCACTACAGGATGACCAGCTAAGTCATGCAGGAAACGCATTCTTTAATGCACTCATTCTCTGACTTGGAAGTAAATGCGACAGCCCATGCCAATTCTGTGAAGCTCTTTACCCCGCAAAAAGCAGAAAGGTCTTGACAAAAGTGAAAGACAATGATGTTTGGCTCATACTGTATGTGAATGTGGAATGGTCATTTTCCGAAAGCATATTTTAAACGCAGCTGCTGCATTGAAATGCTAAAAGGAGGACGTCCACTCCCTGCGCTCTTGAACATTTCCACTGCTAATCCACTTCCACAGAGTTAGGTTCACTTTAATTGGCCACCATCGGCTTTAATGAACAGAGCACTTTGCTGCGTGGGCCGCTGCATCTTAACCGATGCAAAAACAAAACGCCAAGACTGACAAACTTTGCCTGCTGGTATACAGTGTCTGCTCCGTATGTGCACAAATACGCTTTAGTTTCCAATTAGCATTCCAAGCTAACCTTACTTAGTTCTGTAATTTGTAATTTAACTATGTTAACTCAAGTTTAGTGCACTTCAGAAGTGTTAAGTTAGAAGCGTTCCTCTGTTGTAACTTCTCCCATTTTTATGGGAAAACTATGTTTATGTGTAACTACTTCATTTAGAGGGCTGTAACGTCAGTGTGTGCAAGTAATCCGAGGTGCATCAGGTACCAACAGTCAACTTTCAACAACCTCATTGGCATTTGTGTCGATATTTTTGTGTACAGTATTGTTCTGCCTGATAGTAGCATCGACACCTGTTGTGATCTTTTTATTTGTAATATTTTGTAGTAGCAGCAGTTTAACTTTATGGTTTATACAGTATATCTTAAATTTAACTGTTAAGTGCAAAACTTTTTCAGGCTGTTTTAAGACTTAAGAGATCGAAAACAGAAGGACAGAACATTCTGCAGTGCCTTGGTTTGTGAAAGGCAACGTAACTGGGTGCCAGTGTCCATTTTATAAATTTTCAGTCATATAATAATGCCTATTATAATAGTGCTAAATTCATCAATTGCCGTTTTCAGTTTTGATGATTGGATGTTTTTCCCCCACTGGAGAATGAATGCTTTTTATATTTGTTTTATTTAATTTCTTGAACGCTGTTTAGGAGTAACTTGTGGCTTGAGATGGTTAATTAGTTTGTCTGAAACATTAAAAGTGTTGAGAGTTTCATGGTGCAATGTGCCATTTCATGGAAATCACAGTGTTACCCACTCGTCCTAGTGAACACGAGTAGTTTATATTGAAACAGGGCCAAACTTTTTTTTTTTCATGCATTTTAGAGCATGTTAAATACCTCAACCAATCACATGCTCTCTTATTTTTATTTCACCAAAACAGTTTTGCATGTATTATGGTTTCGTAAATCAGGACCTTACGGTGAATCGGAGTGCCTCTGTGTTGAATTCCCACTGGGTGAATTGTCTGAAGCTTTTTCTTTTTTTGTTTGGCCAATATGCAGTGTAACACTGCCCTGGCGTAATTACTGACAGAACAGGGGTCTGTGACTGATTTACCCTTCCTTTCATTTTTTTCTGAGTTAAAATACAAACAGATATGGCAAAAAAGCAAGGCTGTATATAGAAGTGTGTACAAATATTCAGTCTTTGACCTTGAGTTCAGAACGATTCGGATTTGTTGTAAATGCTGTGCTAGAAATCAAACTTGTATTTTTGCAATAAAGTTATATTGAGCTCCAGTCAGGAGCAGAACGCTATGTCTTTTTTAAAGTCTGTCCATTTTCTCTCTCTCTAGTTAGTTTACGGTTTGAAATGTATCTGCATAATTGTTCATTTGCACAAATTTCATAAATTTAGTTAGTTTGTTGAAAGGAATAATACCCAACACACATACTGACATTTTCCTCCCAGTAGTTTCTCAAATGTTTTTAAAGTCATGAACAAATGGAAAATCTTTGCCAATATTTTATTTATTTATTTTTTAAACCTGGTTTTGCTTAAATTAGCCCAAATCTCTGGTATGAAGATGTCAAACTGGGAAAGCATTTATAATAGCATCAGTGTTACAAGAAAGTTAGTTTGATAGGGAAAACCAATGACTGTGTGTTCATGTGCCATTATGCATATGCTAATTTATACCCGATAGGCCCTCCAGTGAGCATCTTGCTCTGCTGTGCTTGTTGCATTTGTATTGTCTGATATTTTCCTGCTATCCAGCAATAACCAGAATGTTTAACCTTCACCTTCTCTTAAGATTTTACTTGTACGTGACTTCTTAATGCAATTAAGAAGACAATTTTTTTTATTCGTAATTTAAATTTTTTTGCATAACATTATAACACTAACGAGGTTGTTTCAGTTTCTTAGCAACAAGAAAGAACACCAAAAGATAAGCTGGAATGTTGATGGAACCATAGCCTTTTTGTTTGTTGAATGAAGCATAAATGTATGTTTTTAAGGAAGATGTATAGATACGTAAAGAGCTTAATAAATACTCAATAACGTAATGGGCTCCTTAATTAAAAATGTAAAAAAAATTTAAAGAAGCTGAAAAAAAAGTGATTTATGCAGATAGGTGATTAAAGTTTAATGTGTTGAGGTAAATAAAAATTAATCATTCAAATATAAAAAAAAAGGACGAGTCAATGAACTACAAATAAGGACACTTGTTGCTTTAAGGTTGTGCTAGTTATGTGTTAACAAATGTCACAAAAGTCACGAAGCGGTCTGCAAGTCAATTGCAAAGTAACATTCAAGAGGCCAGAGTGGCAACTGACCATTCAGTTTTCTGGGAATTGATTTGCGCTGTCTGGGAGGAAAGGAGCAAAAGGTTTCTTTCTTGCAGATTCACAAACAAAAAAAACATAAGTCAAAGCAGCATCTGCAGACGAAGGCCAGGCTGTGCTTGAGAGAAACGTTCATTTTTTTTTTTTGAAGAGTAGAGCACTGCATGCAGGCTATTTCACTTCAAGGTGCAACGCGAGGTGCTGTTTAAAGGAGTCATACAAAGCCAATTTTCCACAAGCTAATATGATTCCTTAGGGTCTTAATGGAAAGTTTGTAATATAGTTTGTTTTAAAATTTCTCAAAGATGTGTAAAAAAACGCTGTCAAAAACAGCTCTTTAGAAATCACTCTGTTCTGTGTACTTCCCCTTTAAATCTTTATGAGCTCCGCTGACTCCGCCCCTCTTTTCCGAGGCGCTCTGGGAGGATCTTTTTTTAGCCGTATTCATAGTGAAACCTGCTAATTAGCACATTATTAGGAAAGGCGATTTGCAAAGATTCATTAAGAGACATTATACTCACTGCTTCTGTAGGTGAGGCTGGATCATGAATGATTCCTGTGAACATAAACACATTTTGGTTAATCAAGGGCATGTTTCCCTTCAGAACCAATTTTAACCTTAATACTCTCCTTCTTAGGTCACTCAGATGTCGGGGGTAAATCACTACATCTATGTTCATTAATACATTCAACAACATTAATACATTCTTGTTTGTCTCTGCGTCTCTGTCTGATGACGGCTCACTCAGGTCGGGTCTGAGGTAAGACACCAGTTCAGTCTGTGTGACACGCTGCTGTCAATCAACTGTTGTGGGAGTGGCCTCACCGACTTTTGTTTGAGAATGGCTTGATTTCAGAAGGGGCAACTTATTTTTATAAAAGTTAAAGAAAACTACTGGTGGATCTTTATCATTGTAAAGTGGTTGTGTACTCACACTCCCAACACATATTTCAGCTTGTAAAAGTGCATGCGGCACCGGTTGACCCTTTTAAGTCACCTCCACACAAAGAACAATATATTACCAAGAAGGATAAAAGTTATGTTTGTTTTAAATGCGCTGCAATAATGTTCAAACTTTTTAAAGCATTCTAGTTTTTGGTTTAACATTTATGGTTGCTGGAAAAAAGGCCTGAAAGTAATTGTCATTTTAAAATAACTTTTTTTTAAAAACCATATATTTGTCATATAATTATCATCCGTTTGGTGAACAGGCCTTATATCCTGTAAAATGCTATTTTCAAGTCAGTCCACTGCTGCATTTTCGTTTTCATCACCGTTTATGATTTATAAGTTGATGTGCTACTATAAAATGTGTGTAACTTTCCAATCTACCTGCTGTGGGAACATATTTGTGCTCTTTATGTATTCTTCAATCTCTTAAAGCCTCGTTTTTAAAGATGCTGTCAGTCAAATAGATGTAATTTACACGGTTCCAAACAACACCAGCTGTGCTTCCTAACTATGCTTATTTATAATATTGTTCTGAATGCTTGTTGTTAGGTTGCAGATATGAAAACGCATTGATGTGATCGATCCACCAAACCATCCAACCGTGGGTCAATATCTCTCAGCAACAATGTCTTGTCCATTCATCTGAAAACATAGATGTAAGTGGGTCATTCTTAGGGCATATCTCATGCTGGGAGATCACCTGACACTGGTCTGTTGTCTTTCTGATCAAGCAGTGAGATACTGATCTCTTGAAAAATGGAGATGCGCATCATGCACATAGTCAGTGTGATCTCTCATTTGCTGTAGCATCCTTGGAACTGCTGTCCATCTAAACTCCAAAGACGTGCGAAAGCAGATAAGCCATGTTTTATTGTAATCTGTAAAAAAAATGAGCAAATGGTTTGATCATTAGCAGGGGAGTTATGTGCTTTCTGAAATCTGAAGGGAAAAAGGGGTTATGTTGGTTTTTAAATCACTGTACTTTGCTCTGCATAATGGATTTTTGTTCTGAAAGCTGTCCATTTGGAATTACTTATAAAGATTTAATGAGCATTAATTTAATCGCCATGGGAAGTCTTCATGCTGCCAATAAGATGCAAACTATACGCTTGAATCTGCTGCAGTGACCATGAAAGTCACATTTCGTCCATCTAGGAATGAAAAAAAAGCTTATTGAAAATTACTCTTGCTCTTATTTTTCTCTTAAAATAAAAGTTCTTTATTAGAATCAGTGGTTATAGAATTATATGAACTTATGAATATATGGTTATTTAAAGAACCTTTCCCTTGAAGGGGATCTTCTATTGCAATGGCTGTGAAATGGTTCCTCTGGGGCTTCTGTTTTTTAAGAGTGCGTGATGAGAGAGTTGTTAGCAAAAAATTTATTGAGGATCTGGACTGCAGGTAGGCCAATCCAACTCTACTATGCAGCCATGCTGTTGTAATAGTTACAGTATGTGGTTTTGCACTGTCCCGCTGAAATACACAAGGCCTTCCCTGAAATGGGAGCATATGTTGTTCTAAAATCTTTATATACCTCTCAGCATTCATAGTATCCCAAAACATGCAAGCTGCCCATAACGTATGCACTTATTCATCCCCATATCATCATAGATGCTGGCTCTTGAACTGAACACTGATAACACACTGGAAGTTCTCCCTGTTTAGCCCATAGGAGACTGCATTCATGATTTACAACAAGAATGTCAAATTTTGACTTGTCTCACCATAGAACACTTTTCCACTTATTATTTAAATGAGCCTTGGGCCACAGGACTTGATGGCGCTTCTGGATCATGTTTACATGTGACTTCCTTTTTGCATGATAGAGCTTTAGTCACAGAGGATTGTGTTTACCGACAGTGGTTTCTGGAAGTATTCTTGTGCCAATTAAAATGTCAATGATAGAATCATGCCCAATGAGTGATGCAGTGTTTTTGGAGGGCCCGAAGACAACAGGCATCCAATCTGAAGTAGAAGAACATTGTTTTTAAAATCTTACAAAATATTTTTACATACTCTTTCACTGATTAGAGAGCTTCTTCCCATCTTTACTTCTGAGAGACTCTGCATCAAAGACACCCCTTGTAAATCATGTTACAGACCTAATGTCAATTAATTTAATTCATTGCTACAGTAGATGTTATCCCAGCTGAATCTTTTCAAAATGTCATGCTTTTCAGCACCTTGTGTCATGGAACAGGACGGAGACAGACGAATCCATATGCAAGGTATTTATTAAACGTACTCACAGACAATACAGAGTAACCAGGCAAAGGGTCAGTCGATCGGCAAACAGTGGTGATTGGACAAAGCAGAGTCGTAGTCAGAGGCAGCAAGGTTCAGTAACAGGGAATGATGAGAAAACCGGAGTTTTTATACACAGGACAAACAAGACAGTGGGAGGAGAACATATTAGTTGGCATGGAGACACATGAGGGGGGCGGAGAATATATTGGTTACCGGGTGAACACATGAGGTGGGTGGAGACAGAGTGAACAGGTGACAGAACATACATGGAGTGGAAAAATACAGACATAGAACACAGGGAGGCTGGAGTGCCATTCAAACTGAACTGGCAAATCCAGCTGATCATAACACTTTTTTGCCCTTGTGCCAAGTTTTTTAAAACCTTTAGCAGGCATACAATTTGAAATTAGTGGTGTTAAAAGTGTACAATTTCTCTTTTTAAACATTTGTTATATTCTGTTTTATTCAAATATATCGAAGTAGATAAAAATAAGTAAAGTATAGTAAACTGAATTAGCTGTGTGCGTTACAATTCTGTGTTATTTTGAGTGAATAGATACTTTTGTTCTATTATAAGAAACCTATTCAGGTTCCTGAATTGGCAATGCTGAACTAATCCATTCATTCACTTCATCTACAATGGTTGACCCAGTAGTAGAGTGAAGATGACTACCTTTCCTCAGACTCTTTGTGCTCCAGAGAGTGCTTGAGTGTCATATGGTTTGACCAACAAGTCTCATAGACAGAAAAAAAATCACTAATGCCGACTGACCGTGACCAGATGAATGTGTCTGTTGTTTTCATCTTTTCAGTTTTTCCCCTCGATCTCCTTTCATGCTAATGCTGTTTTGTCTTGTTGTTTTCTTTTTTTTTTTTGGTTTGTTTTTTTGCAGTGTTGTGAAGTTTAGACAGACTGCTGATAACATTTCACTCCACAATCATGTCTGATTCCATACCATATTTAGTGTCCTTCCTGTAATTTTGTGTTTACAACCTATTTCTGTAAACACTGACTATTCACATTGAGCTTTGTATATATATATATGTATGTGTGTGTGTGTGTGTCATTTAGAGTATACTACACTCACCGGCCACTTTATTAGGCACCTGTCCAACTGCTCGTTGATGCAAATTAATGATCAGCCAATCACATGGTGGCAGCTCAATGCATTTAGGCAGGTTAACATGGTCTAGAGCTGGGGTGGGCAATTTGGTCCTGGAGGAGTTTAGCTCCAATCCTAATCAAACACACCTGCCTGTAACTTTCTAGTGATCTTGAAGACATTGATAAGCTTCTTCATGTGTATTTGATTAGGGTTGGAGCTAAACTCTGCAGGACACCGGCCCTCCAGGACCGATATTGCCCACCCCTGGTCTAGAGAAACCGTTGCAGTTCAAACCGAGCTTCAGAATGGGTGTTTTAAGTGACTTTGAACACATGGTTGTTGGTGCCAAATGGGCTGGTCTGAGTATTTCAGAAACTGCTGATCTTCTGGGATTGTCACTCACAACCATCTCTAGGGTTTACAGAGAATGGTCCGTAAAAGGGAGAATATCCAGTGAGCGGCTGTTCTGTGGGCAAAAGTGCCTTGTTGATGCAAGAGGTCAGAGGAGAATGGACAAAGTGGTTCGAGCTGATAGAAAGGCAACAGTAACTCAAATAACCACTCGTTACACCCAAGGTATGCAGAAGAGCATCTCTGAATGCACAACATGTCAAACCTTGAGGCAGATGGGCTACAGCAGCAGAAGACCACCCCGGGTGCCACTCCTGTCATTCGCACCATGTCATAAAGCTCGAATGAGTTTACTGTGCTCAAATGGCTTTCACAGTCACTGAGGAATATTTCCAGTGCCTTGTTGAATCTATGCCACGAAGGATTAAGGCAGTTCTGAAGGCAAAAGGGGGTTCCAACCCAATACTAGCAAGGTGTGGCATCTACAACTATAGTTTTCCTCATTTTGTGAAGGTTGAACATTTTTAAAGTGATAGCTCATCACATTACAAAACATTAATTTTTCTCATTCGTTTACTTGCCATTCCGAAAATTTATGACTTTATATTCTCTATATAACATAAAAGAATAGATTTGGAGAAATGTTTTTTGCCCATTCTGTAGCATTTATAATATATAGTTTTTTGTGTTCCATGAAATCTAAACCGAAGATGTCCCCTCCGTAGATTTGGGATGATCTATACCTTTCATTACTTACATGTTTGTGATGTGTCTGGCAGTGAGGATTGTGTGTCTAAATATCTTGGTTTGTGCACTAGGTCAAACATGTACACGTAACACTTGGAGTCCATTGAGTCCAAATGGAGCCCACTGAGAATCACCCATTATATCTTTCAAGGATTTCATGAAAGCCTGCATAGAACTGTTGCATGTGCAAAGGTGCTTGGAATCTTTTAATGTGTGTGAAAAGTAGGTTTATATATTATATACATGCATTTCATGATCATAAGTCGTAATACTGCAAACCATGCGCATACTGTATCACATAAAAGTGCTTCCCTGTATCCTTTCAAAGTTATTATGCCGCAAAACTTAACATTACAATGTACATTTAGTAATTCCTCGGATATATTGATTCTGACATTATTGTGACTTGCGATAAGTGTTCTGTTCTGTGATAGAAGTAGTCTTGCCCTAATCCTTGCCGTGTGAATTCTGCCTCTGTAAGCCTTCCCGTGTGTCATCAGATAAGTGGGGTAATTGTGAACATGTGATGAAACTGTGAATGTGCTTCAGCTTCACTGCTGTGAGTGCTTGTCTGATCTGGTGCTTTATTACAGTTATGACTTTAATAATGTTAATATACCACCTATGGATTGTTATTACTTTATGTATGAAGTAAATGTTTCAGTGCTTTATGCATGCATATGAATTAGATTTTAATTATGAATATTAATTTAGAATGCCATTCTTTTTGTTAAAGTTTGGAGTATCGCAAAATATTGCATGTGTTAACTTGTATTGTTTAAAAGAAGATACACAGAAGCACTGATGCTATCATCAGCACTTGTGGCTTTTGCCAAGATTGATGTTCTGCATGCAATGAACTCTGACTGATTCTGGCCTATCCGTGAGAATGATTCAGAGGAAGGTGATTTGACCCCTGCAGGGGTTGTGTTGACCGATGAGGGGCCGTTGAACTGCCATTTACCTTCTTAGGTTCAGGTGTGTGTGAGCGACCAGCCAGGCGTACTAAAGAGTACTACTGAGACCATTTTTTGTGAACTGGAGATCAATGTCTGTGTGTCTTTTCCCTATCTCTACTAAAAGTTGCACCAACTTCATTTGAAATGTTCTTGTTGGGCTACTTAAGGATAACAATAGCCCGGAAATGGCAATTCATCATAATTTACACATCCACATGTTGTTCCAAAAATGTTTGACTCAACCAAATTTGGTGGTTGTTGATTTTGTTCGACTTTGCAGTTGCATGGAGAAGTTACAGTGGAAGTCATTGCTGAAAGAAAGTTCAAAAGGACATTAGGCTACATTAAGTAAACAATGACAGAATTATCATTTTTGAGTGCACTAGCAAATAACTATTCTAAAATGAAGCAAAATAAAAATCTTACCATGTGCCTCAAGTTTTTGAACCCCCTGTATGCCCGTGTGAAGCAACATCTGTGTTTCATATTAATTTGGTGTAGAAATTGACACAAAAATGACCATTTAATCCCCTGTTACGTCATACTGGTACCTTCACATGCTGGAGCAATTGTCTACTCGGGGGTATTTAAGGTCATGTCACTATGCTGCTCTAATTTCATAACAATCGTCTTTGTGTGTGTGTGTGTGTGTGTGTGTGTGTGTATGATATAAAGGTGTGCGAGGCTGTAACAGGACTACAACGGCGCGCGCTGACACAGATTTTCTGCCACGCGTTGGCATACTGAACAGAATCTGACATCTGTACAGCCCTCGCTCTAATCGCGTTTAACGCATTTATCTCCGGCTGAAAAGTCTTCTGGCGTGCGGCTCTCTGTCAGTTACGCGAGTGATGAGCGGAGCCGTGCGCTCAGTGAGGAAGGGCATCTCGCGTCCGACGTTAGACCCGAACTGCACGCGCATCGTGGAGAGCCTCTCCTCGTGGAGCAACCCAGCGGGTACAGAGCCTCTCCTCGTGGAGCAACCCAGCGCATTCAGGCTGGTGGATTTACCCCCCACGACCACATCTGTGAGTCTTCTCCTAGTTCTTTCTCCTAGTTATGTCTTTTTCCTCTTTTCTTTTCCAGATGTTCAGTGAAAAATTTGGGCCAAACGCAAAATGCTTATGTTTAAATAGATTTTTACGTTATCAACCTGTTGATATGTTTTCTATGTGCAGATGCTGGATAGCTTATTGTTGTGATTTTGACTAGACAGAACTAATAGCTTGGACCAAACATATATGCAGGATGCATAAAAAGTTATATGCATATTTATGGTAATCCAAAGCTGGACAGCTGTATGGAGATTTTGTAGGACAATCCTCAGTCTTTGAAAATTCTTTCTTGATGCTACATCCATCTTAAATGTAAAATATTTTTTAATGTAATTTCTGTGAGACATTTAAGCAATGTAAGCTTTTTTTTTCATGTAAAGTGGGAGTAAGTACACAGGGATGTAAAGTTTATCACTTTTTTTCCTTTTTTTTGTTTTTTTTTTAATTTTGCAATGTTTAAATTTTTTTCTATTCTTCAAAAGTGTTTTTTACTGTCAAATCTGTCATACAGGTGTGTGCTTAACCAGAGTTTAAAACATGGTAGGTTTAGTTAACCAGTCTCAAGTTATTAACAGGTTGATACTGACCCCACCATCCAGTAATTCTTCTGGTCTAGATCATCTTAAAAAAAAAAAATCATTAGAAGGGAATTAAAAAATATCTTAAGATTTTGACATTTAACCTTTTCTTATAAAATATATCAACAATCTTGTCTTAGATTAGAAATCCATACTTAGATTTTAGACTGTCCAAGCCAGATCAGGTGCATTGCATTTTTCTCATGTGTAATCTGAATTCTTAAACACAGATGACTGAAACTGTCCTTAGCTATTAATCCCCTAATTTTACCATTTATGGCTTGGGTCTGTGGTTTGAGCCTAAAGATGTATTTGTGAGGTCCTTCTCTGTTGCGATAATTATTAAACACTGAGCCATGAGGAGATTTGTGAAGGCATGTCAGTGCCACAGAGGAGTACCACTGAATTACGTATTTATGCTAATCAGGCATGTCTTGGGGCTGTTTATCCTTTTTCTTCCCACCCTTAAACCAAGTGACTGCTACTGTAATGATGGGTGTCTCTGCCCACACTACACACAGCGTGCTAGATTTGTACATGCCTTCATTTAACCAATAAATACAGTCAGGGGGGTGCTGTGTTTTATCCTGTATCTGTATTTGAGTGAAATGTGGGGGACCTTAAAAAGGGCCCCAAAGCTGTTACTGTAATGAATTACAATTTTAGCTCTCTGAAATTATTTTATGTAACTCTGAGTCTTGTTTAGGAGGATTCATTTTTTGGGGCAAGTGGGATTTATTAGGTGATGAACCAAATTTGCATAAATCATGCACACGCAATTGTTCTTGTGACCTGTCGGTAATAAAATGTGACCCAGAAACCCAGTGACAGCCCAGGCTGATAAGATGCACATACTGTATTTCCAAGCCAGAGTCTATCAATAACTTTAATAGGGTGTTTAGCGTCATCTTACGCGTTTGTCTCAAACTGACAGCAACGAACCTCACAGAAAAATCAGCTTCACTGACCATGAGGGATTAGGATAAAAAAGATGCACCATAATCATGCGATTATGATATAATCATATTCAGGTCCATGCTCACATATTGACCTCTCAATGTGTTCTTTTCTTCCTGTTGATTAAAATAATGTATCTGTGAGCAGAGACAAAGCATGGACTGTTTTGTAGATGTGGGACAGTTTGTTTGCTTCAGGAGAGTTTGGGATCTTGTGCATAATATCAATTTGTGTGGGTGTACAAGTGTTTATTATGCTGAAAACTTTTATTATCATGAAAACATTCTGCAAGTACTATTGTTTTGACTTGTAGGAATTAATTCACCATTAAGAAAACACATTAATTGGCTGATATTTTGGCACTGTAACAACCAAAACAAGCTTTATCTGCCAACTCTGAAGGAAAATTTGCTTGCCTTTTACAGTGTTTCTCATAGAAAAGCATTCTCTCTGATTTGAGGAGAAAACCGAACGCAGTGGAAGCATCTCTGGGCAGTGTAGAGGAAAAACTGTTGCAGATGAAAGAGGGAAAGGTATTGGCAGTGCGTGTTTTCAGCCGAGATCAGGCAGCTTTGCTTTCTAACTGAGCTAAGTAATCATGGTAATGCGGTCAAACAAGCACAGTAGCATCTGGAGCGCAAGAGAACCTATATATGAAGGACAGCTGTGAACATCCTGCGAATTACAGTACATTCATATCTCAGTTATTTGGATCAAGGATGTAGCAATCATGCGCAGTGATGTGCATTAAAGAGATGTTACATTTTTTATTTTTAAATAACATGATGTATCAGTAAAACAACATATTCATTATCACATATCAAATGAATGTGAACCTGAAGGTTTAGAGTAAGTCATTTACTCTCCCTCCACTTGTTCCAAACCTTCAGTTTTATTTTTTCTGTTGCACACAAAAGATATATTGAAGCATACAGTTGAGTGTAGCCATTGACTTCTATAGTAGTTATCTCATGCAGCTTTTCATTATTGGCTGATATATCCCTTTAATTTACATAATCTGAAATACCATAACAGATTATTAAAGTCCTCTAGTTATAATGTTATGGTACATGACGGTCTTCTGTTTTCCTTCATATTTGCTTAAAATAGAGATACAGTAAAAAGCATGTTTTTGTAACAGGAAGATCAAGGTTTATCATTCATTGATTTGAAGGTACGTGAACGTGTTTTATATTCTTTAATAATCATTTGAATAATATTTGCTCAGAAAAGGTCTCTAATTACTGATTCACGTCATTTATTTGAGCTGCAAAATGAATTAGATTTTTAATGTTAATGTTCTGTTGTAGAAAAGATACTGGGTAAAGTAAATCTATTTACGCTGCCATTAGGTTGTATTTGTCTTTAGGAGTTGAAAACATAATGGTAAAAATTGTCAAAACAATAATTTTCTTCTTTGCTGAGGCGACCCTATTTCCAGAGCAAATGTTTTCACGAGGAGTTATCCCATCTGCAGTAAATTAAAAAAATGCCCTTAAACCACCTTTCTTCTCTAGAATAACTACATGGTTTTGAAGAGGCTGGTTCACTTTGAAACATCTTCAAAAATCCCACCCGAAATGCCTTAACACAGTTACTGTCATATTACTCTGAGTGAAAAACAGATGTGGGACTCAAACGGTATCTATTTCATTAGAATCCTTCTCATTCCGGAGAAATAAGACAGTCTTATCTCAGCCCTCAAAGTTTTTCATGGCTTAGATCTTCATTTGGCCCCAAACTCAGAAGTAATGAATGAAAACACACAGCAATGGCTACTGCAATATTTTTGAAAAACCTTCAGAACAAATAAATTCACCCGTTGAGCTCAAGATGGAGGCAGTTTAACAAATGTTTTGATGACACAAAATGGCCCATGTCTGTTCAGGTTCATGAGAAACATGATGTGTATTCATTTAATTTGGATGTTTGTAAAAGGAACCATGTTTCGAAAGATTTAATCTTTGTTTGAACATGATTTTTTTTATCAGCTATGCTCTTCAAAATATTATTTGCCATCCTTGGAAGAAGCAAAGAAACAAAACAATATTTGTCTGCACAGTAGTTCTCAACAGGTTGCTTGTTTTAATTAAATAGAAGTACTAGTGCTCAATGGAATTGTTTTTTTTGTTTTTTTTTTACAATTTTCTTAATTTACCATGTCCCTAAACTCATTTTCCACCCTGTTAAGATGTACTTCCTCACTTTCCTAAATATACTACAATTCCACTGAGATCATTTTAAATAAGTGATATACGGTTTATTGTTTCCCGCTGGAATGTAACTGTACAAATGGAGGTAAATGTCACCTCTCACTTTTTTTTTTACATTTTTGAAATCTTCTTCTGCTTGTCCCACTCTTAAAGTTCCAACCTGTTAGGCTATATAATGGAGAATGTTTGTCCGATCAAACAAAATACAAAACATCAAGAGCTAAATGTTAAAATTTACAGCTAATTTAGCTCAAAATTTCCCACCCTGTTTCTTTAGACTGTTGGATGTGAAACTACTGGTGGAAATTCTAATAGAATACAGAGTTTGGCCAGTGTGTGTCACTATTTTGGTAGAATGCTGAAAATATGAGAAATAGTTCCAACAATTGTTCCAACAATTATGTGGCCAAAATGTTACCGGATGCCAGGAGTGGCCCATATACTGTACAGGTCCTTTTAAAAAAATTAGCATATTGTGATAAAGTTCATTATTTTCTGTAATGTACTGATAAACATTAGA
>JAUMHQ010000070.1:9982739-9993337 GCA_032361165.1 Enteromius paludinosus
TGAACTACTTCAGTTGTGTGTAATGAATCTAAAATATATGAAAGTCTAATGTTTATCAGTACATAACAGAAAATAATTAACTTTATCACAATATGCTAATTTTTTGAAAAGGACCTGTATATAATCATAGTAAGGACAGCAAAATGCATCAAAGCATTTAAAAAAGAAGAGAAACGATTCCCATGTATTGTGTTTTGCTGTTGACCTCAAAGGCAGTGTATCCAAGCAAAACCAGTTTGGTTTTAACTCATCGCTCATTTAGGAGAACCTAGCCAAATTAGACAGACTGCGTGACATCCTGGAGAACATGAACACATCTACGCAAAACAAGACATGACCCAGAAAACAAATGCATGGTTGTGTTATAACTGACTGTGTGTTTTACATAACAAATATGATGATTTTGACATTTTGTTGGTAAAGAGTTGTCTCCGCATCATCACTTGACACATACCGAAGGCAGTGACTGAATCTGCTTTGTCATATTTCCTCCATCGTGACCACATGGTTACACTCATCTGCCTTGAAATGCTTTTCCGGCAGTCCTTGTCCTGCATACAGCCATCTCATTTGCCCACAGCCGTGGCACTTAAAGGTCTTTTCATTAAAGCTCTTCCTGAGGAAATTGCAGTCAACAAGTATCTGATAACCCAAATGTTTGCATTTAATCGTGACTGTCCTTTTGTATTCCTTCTTACATTGTACCATGCCAAGCAAAATAAAAGAGATTGCAAAAAATAAATGATTTAATTGAAATCTTTCTTAAATTAAAGATTTTTTAATGTAGTGTGCATGCAATAACTTCCCAGGATGTGACTGAATGGATTGTTGTGAGAGATTACGCCTTCAAAAACAATCCCTTTGCCATAGTAAGATTTCTTAAGTCTCGTATCTATTTCTGTTTATTTAAAAGGATTTACTGCTCAAAGTGACAAAAACTCTCTTGCCTTGGCCTTAGATTATCATCGATATTGCTGTTCTAATTGATCTGTCATTTAGAGTTTATTAAAATAATTCAGCTATACAAATTCACACTCTACCATATACCTGCAAATCTCTCAGTACACACAAGACAGAAACAGATATTTATATGTACAGATTAAATGTCCTGATTTAGACATGAATCTGCAATTAAAAGCATAAAGAAATGCACGCTCTCTGTCATTTAGGCCTGTTTAAATCCCTCTGAGATTGAAATGTGCAAGAAAATAGGCTGCAAATAATTGGATTTGAAGAATTTTTCCACATTGTGTTTCATACAGTCAAGAAATCAATCAAACAGGATAGCCAGACCTGAAAATGGCTGTATTGTTCTAGTGAATAATGCAATGAAAATATATCTGAAACGTACTGTTTGCAAAAACAGAAAAACAAATTTCAGTACTTTGTAATATATAGCAAATTCCCATTTGGAAGATACTAGATAAAAAAAGGAGTGATGAAAATCTAGCATTCAGTCCAATATGGAAAACATCTACAGTATGCCTGTATTGTTTATATTTCTTCTCCTTTCCAATATAACGAATTAATGTCTTGGTGTGAGCTGAGTCCTGAGTAATAGTGTTTCTTAAACAGATTGCACACACTTTGATGCAAAGGTCATTATAAAACAGCAAGTGCTGCTTTTCATTTGAGCTATTAATTAATGTGCGCTCCTGTGTCTTCAAGGTTGCCATGGTGGAAGAATCTGTTTACCCTTTCCCAACAGTGGACGTGCCTGATCATGCTCATTACACTATCGGTGCTGTCATTCTTGCAGTTGGCATTACCGGCATGTTGGGCAACTTCCTGGTCATCTATGCATTCAGCAGGTGAGGAAATAAAAGAAGTTGTACACTTCTGAAAACTGTATAAATGTTTACAGTTCATTATCAAAAGAAGCTAAACTGTAGCAATTGGATTGGTGGTCAGCATCATTAGGCTTGTGCCACTGTGTTACGAACTTTGAATTGATGTTGATATTCTCAAAGACATTATAATATAAACTACTAAATAAACAGAGAAATGAACGACTTGTTGTGTGTGTGTGTGTAGGAGCCGAACCCTGAGGACACCAGCCAACTTGTTCATAATAAACCTTGCCATTACAGACTTCCTCATGTGTGCCACCCAGGCACCCATCTTTTTCACCACCAGCATGCACAGAAGATGGATCTTTGGGGAAAAAGGTACAAAGAAATGGACATGTATGGTTATAGGTAGTGTATATAAAACCTCCCTTTTTCCGAACCCAGCGATTGGTTGATTTCATTTAAAGCAGTTTTTGGGAGGTTTTTTTTAGCGCTTTCATTCAGAGAAATGCGTAAAGATCAACAAGTGGGCGGACAGTATGCTAATTTTCAATGATTCAGAGTCGACTTTTTCTTTTGAGAGACTATAACTTTATATACGGTGCCCTTTCAGATTTAAAACTTTGAAGTATGTTTTGATTCACTTAGAGCTGTTACACACTGCATGAAAGCTCATTTTTAAAAATCCATAATAGGGGCACTTTAAGAGCTCAAACAGGACCAGTTAAATGTACACACACACAGTCAAATATATAGACTTATCTTTTCAGATGGATCATTAGTTAATGCATAGGCAGTGTCTGAAATAAAACATGCACGTCCATGATTTATTGTAATCTACTATACTTTTTGAATTGTAATGAATGGATTTAAATTTAAAGAACAAAATCACTTCTCAGGTTGAATGGGTTTAAATGAAGGAGAGGTTGCCCTTGGAGACGGCCTTCGTCTCTTAGTGCTTACAAGGATTCGTAACGATCTTTCTTTATGCTTTTGTTGCTAAGAATGACGAATGTCTTTTAGATATACGTTTAACCTTTTCTAGTACAGTTGGGTTTTTTTTAATCAGTTGCCAAATTGTAATAACTCTCAGAAAACTGCACAGCAAGGCTTTTCTTGTTGATTTTCACATTAGCTAGTCATTTTGCTCAGCTGTGAAATGCCTCTGTTTGTCACATTATATGATTGAAGACTCGATTTTCCCTGAGGTGTTTTAAATGTCAGTTCCTATCAGGGCTGAATCTTAATTGCCTTCATCAGCCTTGACTGGATTTTGTTGGAGTCTTCAGCCTGCTGACGTTTGCTATGAGATCAGGAGCTCTTTGATTGTGATTACTGTAGTGATTGCTGCTGATCTTTCGTGTTCAGGGATTTTATTGGGCAGCCTTGAAACTGTGGTCCGCTCTTTCCTCTGTGACAGGAAATCAGGTCACCCAGTCATATAGAGTGTCATAAAGAAGGAAATTGGATAGTTCCAGATATAAAACAAGCACTAAAGCATGCAGAAAACTACTAAAAATCAAGATTTTGCCTTTGCCAACTGTCTTAAAAAAATGTAAATATAAGAGGAAGCCTAATCAGGGTTTCAAACACTTGTTGTAGTTTTTAAGATTTTCATTTTCACCATTGTGACCTAAAAGGGATGATGCAGACCAAACCATAAGGTTTAGAGAGCTAAAACTTTGAGGGATAGTGTCCATCCTGTCTACAACAACACTAAGGCTCATCTCTGTGACCCTTGGGTCATGATGAACAAAACACATAGGTTCACATATTTGTGAACTAGTCATAGTGCCATAATTAAATCCTGCCTGTAACAAAACCAGTAAAAAATTAAGAAACAAAAGAAACAAAATCAATTTATTATATAATTTCCACTGAAAGCAGTTTATTTAGCATATTGAAGGCATTTGCTCCATTGACTTCCATTCAAACAGAACAGCCTCTAGTCTCCCTGTTGGGATCCTGACGCATCACGCTTTTCCAAGCAGAGTTTGAAGCCTCTCTCCTGGAGGAGGGACTCTGACCCACTTTTATTTGGTGGAAACTGTTAAAAGATGTGTTTCTTGCTTCTGTCAGCTCTCACTGCTCTACAAAACAAGGTATAGATATGACCACCCGTTAATTCGACCGTGACAACTGTGTGCTTGATCCCCCTGAAAGCTTTCTTAATCAATCAGATACAACTCACAAAAATGCTCTTTTCCTGGATTAACCTAAAAGCACAATCTACCTGACAAGGTGTGAGAGAACAGATCCTGATGTGTGAGAGGATTATCTTCAATAACAGATGCCTCTGTTTTGTAATTATTAAAGTGCATCTAGTAAATGTGTCACAAATGAGCAGGAATCAGAGTGAATGCAGTTCTACTCATTGTGGATGTTGAGGAAGTGCCAGACTATATGAGTGTGGAGTAATCATGCGAAATCATCTATTTCCTGACTCTTCACAGGTTCTTCTTCTGTTTGACCTGTTTTCTTGATGACATGATGTATTATGTGAAATCAGACAGACCCAAACTAGCTCTATCTCTGTATGTGTGTGTGAACAGTAGTGTTACTAGGAGACCAAGATGTGTGTTTGGATATGTGGGGTGGACAAAGTTCATTTAAAACAGTGGTTCTCAATTAGGAAGCCGGGCCCACGTTAGTCCTCAATATTTCATTATGTAATGTTAAAAAAAAAGTAAAAAGTATGTCCCGTAAATCAAACCACTGATTTAAAAAATAAATACAATTTGAATAAAATTAATTTGGCCATTTTAAAGTGCACATAATACTACAACTGCATGCTTTGTTTTGAATATGTTTTCCAATTCTTTAGCAATACACAGTAATACACTAACCTAAGCATGTATAGCATGTAACACATACAAGTTTAGCAACAGATGGAGAATGACAAAGAAAAAAAAAACATTGTAAGTTTTTCTGAGGAGATTATTTTAATGAACCGCTGCCACAGATGTCGGTCCTCAAATGGAGCCAGCGGCAGTCTTTGTTCCTGCCAGCCAAGAGTCCCCAGGCCTAAAAACTGGTTCACACTACCCCAACAAACAGCTGCAAATATTTTCAGTCGTTTGCTGAATGTATAAATGTTTCCCAACAATCACCAACACTGCTCCAACAAAGCTGCTAGAATTGAGCACAGAAATATCAATTCTGTATAAGCTGTGCTTGGTTACAAACTAACCTAATTCTGTTCCTCCTGTCTCTCCAGGTTGTGAGTTGTATGCATTCTGTGGGGCTTTATTTGGCATCTGCTCTATGATTACGCTCATGGTCATCGCTGTGGATCGATACTTCGTGATCACGCGTCCACTAGCCTCTATCGGTGTGTTGTCTCAGAAGAGAGCTCTGCTGATTCTTCTTATTGCTTGGGCTTATTCACTTGGCTGGAGCCTGCCACCCTTCTTTGGCTGGAGTAAGTGTACTTATTGTTTTAACATTTTAAACCTGTTAAACTTTGTGAAATGTTTTAATTGAAAGTGTTCTCAGGCTTTTTTGTTTTTAATTAAAGCCACTGACATTTTTGTCTAACAAGCCTTCAGAGGCATTCATACATGATTAAATGCGGCTCGAAGGGATAGTTCACCCAAAAATATAAATGATGTCATCATTTACTCACCCTCATTTTTTTATAAAACGGTATGACTTTCTTTCTTCTGTAGAACACAAAAAGGATATTTTGAGCAATGTTGGTAACTAAACAGTTCTGATGACCTGGACTTCAACAAAAACACACTATGAATAAATAATGACATCATTTTAATTTTGAGTGAACTATTGCTTAAAGTATAACATCATATCCACTGCATGCACTTCAATAGAAAGCCAATAGAATTGAATTCCTGCAAATGTTGCTCCAACTACTCAAACAACAGAGAATTTTATATTGAACAATATTGGAATATTAAGGGTTCATGAAGTTCCAGCATGCACTGCATCATTAATAAATTAAATGGCTAATGTTCTAAATGTATTTTGTTGTTCATTTGTTGATCGCCAGTGATCTAAATATCTGAATGCATCATGTTGCCTTGCACTTGTAGCTTTTTTACAAGAAAAGCAGGTAGGTGCCTATGAGCAATATTCATTATCTTTCAATGCTCTTCATAAAAGCATTTCTACAAACAAAATTAACACAGAATAAGAAAAAAGGGCAATAATGCAAAATTAGAAATTTTTTGTAAACAAAAAAGACATAATGCCTGTAGGTGACCTGATCTACACATCCATCAAATAAATGTATGAATATCACTGAATTAGGTTACAAAACCAAACCAAATGTTTTTTATTTTAAGCCAGACGTCAACATGTCATGTGATTTGTCTGTGCGTTTGCAGGTGTTTAAGTGCGGTCCTGTATTAATGGAGTTGCGTAAACCTTTGATGCTGTTTTCACAGGATGCATCAGTCTTTTACAAGCACAGGTCTTTTGAGACAAGTACGCTGAGCATTCTGGGTCATCCATGTGTGAGCGCACACACATGAGAGTTGTTAGCCAATGGCTTTACAAATAGTGAGCTGTTGGACTCTGATCTGTGTCGCATAAAGGTGGTCTCCGAGGACCAAGGCTTTCAGCTTAAGAGGGATAGACTGGTAAAGCCTGGTGCTTTTGGCTCTCCAGCACTTTCTATCTCTGGTTTACAGGCAACCTGCTCTTCACACGAAGAGTGTCTGTCTCCTTTAATGGTCCTGACAGCTTCCAACCTCAAACCTCAGAGAACTGATGATAGGGGCACATATGCATAAAAGCCAGACTGTGATTGGTGGCGATATGAAATACTGTGATTATAGCGTATTTCTTAAATATCCTCAGCTGTGTGTGCATTGGGTTGTATTTCACTGCGTTTGCCCTGCAGCCAGACAGTACTCATAAATCCTTTTTCTTTGTGAGCATGTTCCAGTTTTGACAATATTTTTTCCGGGAAAGGCTTAGATGCTGCCTATCCTTCACTTTCCTCCAATAATGCTGTTATTTTATAGTTTTATGTTGTCTGTCTTTGTTTTGCAGGTGCTTACGTTCCTGAAGGGCTGTTGACCTCTTGCACCTGGGATTATATGACCTTCACACCCTCTGTGCGAGCTTACACTATGCTCCTCTTCATCTTCGTCTTCTTCATTCCACTTATCGTCATCATCTATTGCTATTTCTTTATTTTCCGATCCATTCGCAGCACTAACGAGTGAGTTCTTTGATACATGTCTACAGTTCAGCAGCATTTCAAAGCTGTTAAATGTCTTTTGTTTTAAAAATGTAAGTTGTATTGGAGAAATGTCAGTAAAATGTAACACAGAAGTACTTCCATACTGTTTATTCTGCATTTTAATTAATCTTGAGGTGTGACCTATTGAAAATAGATATGCTTTTGATGG
Source organism: Enteromius paludinosus (assembly GCA_032361165.1). NCBI lineage: Eukaryota > Metazoa > Chordata > Actinopteri > Cypriniformes > Cyprinidae > Enteromius > Enteromius paludinosus. Next base: position 9,989,905 of record JAUMHQ010000070.1, read on the forward strand.
TAGTAAACCAATATTAGAAAATTAGTGTTGTTCACCTGTTGCTTTGTTTTTGTTTTTGGAAGAGCTGTGGGCAAAATTAATGGCGATAATAAGAGAGACTCAATTAAACGATTTCAGCGGCTGAAAAATGAATGGAAGATGGCGAAAATTGCCCTTATTGTCATTCTGATGTATGTCATCTCCTGGTCTCCGTATTCGACTGTGGCACTGACAGCTTTTGCTGGGTAAATGAATACCAACCCTGATAACACAACATAATATAAAATATACATGAATATTCAAAAATGTAGTGTCTTTTAGTAAATTATTACCTTTATTCGCAAAAGACACATTAAATTGATCAAAACTGACAGTAAACACATTTTCATTTTAAAATACTAGCAAAAAAAAAGATATCACTGTTTTAACAACAACAAAAAAGCACATGTTAATTAATCTATACACTCTGTTTCAGGTATTCTGAAATGCTCACACCGTATATGAATTCAGTACCTGCTGTGATAGCCAAAGCTTCAGCAATCCACAATCCCATCATATACGCCATCACACACCCCAAATACAGGTACTGCAGGAGTCTCATTGAGAATATGACAGTTCAATATACTTTTGAAACTAGGCTGAGTTAGTTTTGACTACCAAAGTGGTAATGACAACATTAATGGCACTGTAAGTGGTAATGTTTGACATTTTCACTTTCCATTAACAAAGACCTGGGGTCAGAGATTAGATTACCTGGTATGGCCCGTGAGGACTAAACACCTGAGACAAATTATGATTGTTTTAATTTTTCCTAGTGTCTAGCTCACTGAGTCATTCAATCGCAAATTGATCAGAAAAATGTATTGCTTCTGGGTTAAAGTGTGGAATTCCATTTTGATTGATTTCATTAACCTGAATATCCATTTGAGCATAAAGAATAGTTAATCCTGCAGAGCTTCCTGACGTTATGGTGCCATGTGTAAGGCCTGCTGGGTCAAAAAGTCATTTTGACTTGATTTTCTCCCACAACACTAACTTACATTTTTCTGAACATGTTAGTCCCTAAACATGTTTCCATGCATTCAGTGACTAAACGTATGATCATTTTTAAAAGCGTACTATTTAAAAATCTACCTAAATTATGCACCTAATCTAAAGCTCTGAGGTCATTGCATATATTCTGAAAAATGTTGCCTGTTGCTATTGCTGCCTTAACAGCTTTCACTTCTACTGAATCTGTGTATATCTATGCACAATGATTTAGTTTTTCCTTTTTTAGTTTACATTTTAGTAATTTTGAGACATGCTTTTACTTTTTCTTAAACTGTACTTGTACTAATTAGTTCCAGCCAAGACACCACTTTTAATGTTTGCATTTTGTTTCCTTTCAGTTGTATTTTAATTGTTGAGAATGTTTGATTTTCGCTAAAATTTGTTTCTTTTGAATTGATCAAGCAATATGCCTACCAGTGATTTCCCATTAGTGTTATTGATGTTAAAATGCTGTATACAGTAAATACTGTATGTATTGTTACGGCCTAGGTTAGGTAAGGTCTAGGGTAGACCGCAACAGAAATAAATGTTTGGTGGTGGGACGGTGTACGGTGGCAGAGAAAATGCCAGGGTTCAGCCCCAGGAAGGGGTTACAATGACCCAGACAACTAAATGCAACAAAAGAGTTTTTATTTAAGTAAGTATAAGACAAGAAACAAAAAAGGTTAATAACTTCAGGAGGGGGCAAGGCCAAAATAACAAACATAAGACAACTAACTTTTATAGCCTAATTACCTCAACTCCAAAGCAGGTTAAACTAACTTCCTAAACTAACATAAACGGGAAAAAGTATTTTGAAAACAGAAATGGCATCCATCTCCCCAAAAGATTAAAAACTAAGGATTATGATGGACAACTGAAATTAACACTCACTTCTAAGAGTCTCCATATTAGATGAAGTCAAAGAGACAAAAGGGCAGAAACACTACTTGAACACATTTGAGAATAAGATACACCAAATCACCAAACTAGGGTCAATGCGGATGAGTTCTCAGCCGCCATACACCATCTAGCCACCACCAACAGCTGGTCTGAGGGTAGCTGCAGTTTAAATACTCTCTCTCCTCTCAGATCATCCAATCACAGCATAACTCTAATTATCAGCATCAGGTGGAGACACTGGTTCTGCAGGGAGACAGAGAAAGAGAGAGAGAGAGAAAGCAGCAACAACAAAATCCTATGGCTCTGGACGTAACAGTATCCACAATGTTTACAGTGTCTCATGTCTGTGTCTCATCTGTGTCTTTGTCAGGTTGGCCATAGCGAAATACATTCCGTGTCTACGTTTGCTGTTGTGTGTCCCCAAGCGTGACCTCCACTCGCTCCAGAGCAGCTTTATTTCCACACGTCGTTCCACCGTCACAAGCCAGTCCTCTGATATATCTGGACAGTTTCGCAGAACCAGCACCGGCAAGTCCCGGCTCTCCTCAGCCTCTGACAGCGAATCTGTGAGGATCTCTAGATTTGATGATTTGTCTTCTCATGGGCAGGTGTGAGTGTAATGGATGTATTTTATGACCTGTTTCTACTCTTCAGGGCTGGACAGATACTGAGGCCGATCTCTCGAGCATGAGCTCCAGGCCTGCCAGTCGGCAAGTGTCTTGTGACATCAGCAAGGACACTGCAGAGATGCCAGACTTCAAACCTTGTACCTCATCCAGCTTCAAGTCAAAGCTCAAAAGCCATGACTCGGGCATATTTGAAAAGGTGACCTCACAGGCTGAATGTGTTACATATGTGGCAAGTATCAAATGAGTGTTATGTATATTTATCAAAACAATTACAAACCCCTTTAGGTTAAAATAAAATCACCATGTTCATGATCCTTTACATACTGCATACAAACTACGTCTCTACTGCTCACCAAGCATAAATTCGTTTCCTTAAAATACAGTGAAAACAGTTATTTGATCATTTATTATTACAAAAACAAAAAAACTGTTGAAATATATTTAAAAAAGTTATTAATTCATATATGACTCTTCAGAAATCATTTTTTCACGGTTAAACCTATCAGTTGCTTATTAGCATGCATATTACTAGAATATTAGCCATTTATTAGTGCTAATAAATCACATAATAATGCCTTATTCTACATGAACTTCTATATCCCTATAGCTAAACTCTACAACTACCTTACTAACTGTAACGTTGCACGATCCCGCTGAGGCGGAATAAGCGAGAGATCACGTATACACGGAGATTCAAATAAAGTTATTTTAATATAACAAAACCAAGAGATCCAGGAAACAGAGCAAGCGCTCACACGAGACGCGGACATCACATTAACAAAGAGACATGAATTAAACAGAAGAACAGAGGTTTTTAAGGACACAGAAACTAATGAGCACAAGTGAGGGCAGCTGAAAAACACAGGTGAACATAATTAACTAATGACAAC
>JAUMHQ010000070.1:10005819-10016809 GCA_032361165.1 Enteromius paludinosus
ATTAACATTTTCATCCTTCCGCGAAACGATATAGTACCACGTGACTAACATTCAACCGTAAGACAATTTATAACATCTACACATGAATATATAACAACGGATGTGTTTTAGTTATTTATTGCACCTTTTGTTGTTCAGTGTTTGTCACAAGATGGCGCCAAACGGTAATCTTTGTTGGCGCGGAGGGATTCTCAACATACAAGTAGTACCGGCTATGCGTTATTACTTTGGAGCGGTTATTATTCGAAAAGAACGAATCTGCAAATGTCTCAACTGACCAATCAGTATCAAGCATTCCAGAGAGCCGTATAAAAAATACTTATATATGAAATGACAACTCTTTAGTAGAGCACCGATTAACTTACAGAATTGGTGCAGTTCAAATCCTGGTTATCGTGGAAGTTACACACTCCATCTTTGCAGCAAAATTTCAGCAGATCATTCCACAAGCTATAAAATGAAACGGTTTATTCATTATTTACCATTTACAGCCTCCACATCAAGCACCAATATATAGATCACATGTACATATAAATGTATAAATAAATAAATAATACAAATATTGCACCTGGTCCCAAGAAGTCCATGATAGTATGCAAAATAGACCACTGAATTGTCATTCAGTTCATAACTTGATAAACCATTTCCAACTGCGATACCCTACAAGACACACACACACACACACACACACACAGCTCAATGTCTGTTTATTATGGGCGATAGAGTCAAAAATCAAGCCCCTCCTACCTGCAAATTAATGCTGCTGTCCTCCATAACGATTTCAGCCAGTGTTGGAATGTAAATGCCTCCGTAACTCTCACCCGTCAGGAAAAACTCATTCTTGCTGAACTCAGGAAACAGCCTGAAAAATTCTTTCAAGGCCAGGTAGTTGTTTGTGGCCACCTGGAAGGTCAGCGATTACTGGTTACCATTCTGGTTTTTGGTTATGAACGGTAAAATTCAATTCAATTCAATACTAATATTATACATGCATATACACACACTTTTCTTGTAATACAATTTAAATCATAAACACCTCTGTGTCATTGGTTGTGCACTTTTTGTCATCAGAGTAGGAGAAGCCGACACCTGCTGGTGACTCCAGGTATAAAACATTTGCAATCTGGAAAAACAGCCCATGTTTAGTATGATATTACTGATCCGCTACAGCCAAGAATGAAAGACCATAAGAGTTTAAGAGCATGTGACTGGTTTAAGGAAGTGTCATAGTCCAGTTACTGAGTGTAAAAAAACTAACCCCAAGACTTCCTCATGTCACATCAAAGAAATTATGCTTTTGTTAATATTATATATGCCAAAATCCATACCTTGTTCCAAGCATAAGGGTTATATTCCAGAGTTGCACCGTCATCTTGGATCTGCGAATAACCAGAGAGAAGGAAAACACATTATTTAAAGTGCTTATGCTTTTAAATATTTCACAGTTAAGTGTGTGAAACGTCAGAAACACAGTTATTTAAATAAAATGATTGTAATATTTCACCAGGAATGGCCCATGTTCTGTGAGTAAACCATCTAAGGAGCTGCATCCTGGTCCTCCATTTAGCCACAGAACAACCGGACTGTTGGCCGGATCTTTCTGAGACTGAACGAACCTGAACAACAGCAACACAAGGTTAGACATTTGCATTTGGGAATTTTCATAACTATTTATAAGTGAAGGTAAAGAGCTAGACAGTCCAGCTTACCAGTAGTGAAGGTGTTTGTTGTCTGCCACATTGAAGTATCCGGAATAATGCTTGAAGCTGGGCTGTTTTGCAAGTCCAGGAAGGTATTTGATCTCATCTGCATTTGGAGCTCCAGAAACCTCCAGCACCCCCAGCAACAAACACACCAGCCCAAGATACATCTAAACGCAGCAAAACACCACAGTTACGGACTTCACTTTATTATAGAGAGAAAACTCATCAATTATAATAATCTGACGCAAAGTGGTCACCCAACACTAAAGGGAAATCTATATAACCTTTCATCTAGCACTAACCAGGAAACTGAGGGTTTGCTTTATAATGACGCTGGAAATCTGCACATTATTCAGCAAAAGAAATATTAAAATTGTTCACAGTGTTGTTTCATTAGTCTTACCTTTGCAGGTGTGGGAACAAAAATGTTTACCGGCTATGAAATTGTTTAAGTAGTGCGGAAAATTCATGTGACTTCAACTTTCCCGTGATGAAGTCACATGATGTTTTTCGTCGCCAGTATCAAAATAAAAGTTTGTTCTTCTTCTGGTATTTTATTGGCGGTTGACAAACAACAAAATAGTGTTTTACCGCCACCACTGGTATGGAGTGTGGAACAAAACGATTACCTCCCTTCCCTATTTTTTATTTATTTTAATTTCTAAAAGTTTGTTTAAGCTATCCAAATATTCTAAAAGCAAATAAATCAACCTATACATAAAGATGTATTTCTATTTTCATGCTTATATTATTACCAGTATTAGAAATATATTATAAAACACTTGTACGTGCTAATTTTGTGCAGGTAATGCAATGATTAATTAAAATAATGCATAATAAATTAATATTAGTGCTGTCAAATGATTAATTGCATCCAAAATAAAAGTTTTTCTTTACAATATATATGCGTTTATGCAGTGTTTGTTTATTATGTTTATATTAAAACACACGTACAGTATATATTTTGAACGTATTTACATGTAAATGCATTTATACATTTTATTTTCTTATATTTTATATTATATCTAAATATATTTTATATATAAACATAACATATTTTCATTAAATATATACATACATGTGTTTGTATTTATATATACTTAATAAATATACACAGCACATACAAACATATTATGCAAAGAAAAACTTGATTAATCGCGATTAATCATTTGACAGCACTAATATATATATATATACTGGCCTTCTGAATTGGGTGAAATATTGTTGGCAGATGCTGTGAGTACTCCTATTCAGCGCTAGGTGCTGAAATGAGGGTTTCTCTTGGCTGAGAGCAGCTCAGACTGTAACAGATGGCACACAGAAAGCATGAACTTGCAATTCAGTTCAAACTGAAAGCAGCAGATGAGGGATATAAATACCTCTGGGTGGTTTGGATGAAAAGGAACTTCTAAGGAAAATAATACTTTTATCTAGAGAATGCATTAGGCCTAGATAGTAATTAAGTAACCGCAACAAAAAGATAAAACATTTTTTAGCTACTAAATTAAACTGGATCTTGTCTATGAACTAAATGCATTATATGTTTATGCACGTTTTTACTTCATAATAACTATGTGTATTATGATCAAGCATTTGTATTATTGACAGGACGTTCAGATCCAAGCTGGTTACAGCCATTGTGTTGTAACTAGCATGTATAGAATAGCACAGATGAGAAAATAATTTATCCTATTGAACTGAGTGGTGGTAGGAGTAAATGGGGGTTGGGACCTCCGATGTAAAAGAGGAAAGTTATGGGGTTACCCAGCACTAAATCACCATATACTTACACTAATGTTCTGTGATATTTCATTTGACACTCTCTGTGGTCGTTAGAAATGTGTTTGCCCCTGAAAAGATGTTACAGTTAAATGTCAACAGGGATCCACTCTTTAGCATCTGCCAAATAGTTTCAGGATGTTTCATCCGGTGAAGGGCATTTTCAGTTGACTAATATTATAAAACTCAGCATAATATTATTGTGGTCTCTCTTTGACGTACCCTGATGCGCCAACTGGTGGAATAGTGTTTCACCTTTGCGAAGTGATATTAGGGTGTTCAAATACTGTATGGACGTTTCAAATTAAGAGCTACTCTCATTCATATGGCATTCACTGAGCATCCAGTTAAAGATTGAGTTTTATGGTAGGCTTGAATTTGATATACATTAATACTAACAGCGTGTTAGAGTAATGACACAAATGTCTCCTCACTTGGACCGCATTCAGAGTTGTAGTTGTTGTTTTTTTGTTTTTTTTTCCCTCAAGTTCTTGAAATAGCACAACACCCCTGATGAGAGCGTTCCCGACAGAGTTGATTTTCATTGTGACTTTCCAGTGCTGGACTGCTTATATGACATCTCTCCGCATGCCTATTGAGCCTCTAATGAGCTGAGAGTAGTTGATAATTCCAGTCAGTCTTCAGGGAGATTGATGCTGGCAAATGAACACAAACCTACTTCGTTTTTTAAAGCTGATTCCTATTAACTAGTTGGAAGAAAAAAAGTAGCTTTAGTAGCTATTTCAGTCTTTCGTTGTTGCTTGAATTTCCTGTAATGTATACAGTATGTCACTATTATCTCAAGTATTATATAATATATATTTTCACTGGTCCCATTGCAAACAATTTATATGACTTAACAACGTACAAGTGAATTTTTCTTTTATAAAATGGCACTGTTAGTGAGGAATTTTTATCTAAGGAATCCTGACAAAAAAGTTTCCACAATGTTATTAAGCAGCACATTTATAATGATATAATAAAAAAAATGTTCTTGAACAGCAGATTCGCATATTGATTTTATTGATTTCTACAATATAGACTATAGAAATAGCTGCTGAAAATGAAAATTCAGCGCATTAAAAAAGGAAACATTTGTTTTAAATTGTAATAATATTTTACAACATTACTGTTTAGACTGTAGGTTAAGTTGATCAAATAAACTTTGTGATTATAAGAGACGTACATTCAAAAAACAAACTTATTTTCACCCTCAAACTTTTGAATGGTAGTGTATACTTATATGCATGAGATAATCTCTCTAAAATGAATGATTTGGCAGGATGTCTTATTGATTGTTTGATTTTGTCTGTTGAAATATTGCCCCATTAGCTGTACATTAAATATCTTCTGATAGACAGATTTTGTGTCACATTGCATCACGTTAAGAGATGATGGCATCCAGTTGTGGTCCATCAGACTAACCTTATGATTTATACACACATCATAAAGCATGCAATTTATTTAGCTTGATATATTCAACGAATTAACGTGATGTACGAAGTCAATGTTATGTCAATAATGTTATTATATAATGCAAGAACCAGTCTTGGTGTTTGCCGTGTGAGCCTGAAGCTGGTGCTGCTGACAGGCAGAGCTGTTTTTAGATGGCTGCTGAAGGTCAGGTCAGTCCTGCTGGGGAAGACTCTTATAGCTATTATATACCAACATCCAGCAAAATGACATGCTTCCTTTCAGAAGTACAGAAATGTTTGATGTGTTTAAGCAAAGCTTGTTCTCAGATAATTTAACAGGTTGGCTTTGGTGTGCTGTGATGAAATCTCTTGGTCTTTTTCACATGTGTTTTATTCGTTTGGTGTCAGGCAGGTTTACTCAGCTCTTATATGAGGGCTGCTACAGCAGGAGAGGATCAGGTCACATTGCATTCATATGGTGTCGGATTCTTTTCGTTCTTGTTAGCATAAATGAGCCCATCTGGTTAAGTGCTCAGGCCTCAATCATGGGCAAGTCTTCACCATTTCAGTTATTTTGACACCATGACTGTCCATTCAAATCATGATTGGTACATGACATGCAGAGGCGTCATGTCCCCTAAGATTTGTGTGCAAAGTGGATTTTCTTTATATTTAGATTCTGTTGAGCTTATGAATACAATGACCAATCAGAGGTGTTCAGATAAGCCTTCTCTGAAATGCCGCTGCTTTGATCACTTGCTTGCTGAATTCTGCTCTCTGACTCATTTTCTTATCAGAAACAACTGCAGATGTGCTTATGATGTAAGTATAATAATTTCACAGTGTTTTTTAAGAGTGCTTAAAAATGTTCTTGGATAACTTAAATGTTCTTGGCTTTCTTTCGGTATAGTGAGAGTGTTTTTTAGTCAGTCTTTTAAAAAATATTTTATGGCATGACACCCATATGTAAAAAAGACTAAATAGATTGCGCTGTTAGGTTAATTTGCCCATGGCCCAGATCAACTAACATTATCTATAAAGATGCAAATTTCATTTACTGACACATATTCAAGATATATTTAACAACTGGGAATATTTCAAAAACATAAGCCTGTATCAGTTATACAATGCAATCGTGGCTGCTGTCATGTGACAAAAAATATTTACGAGAATGTTACCAAAATAAGACTTTACAGTCCATCTGTCTTGCCATCAAATGTCTCTCTCTAGATTTCTCTGTGGCCTACTTTCCCCCCATGATTTACTTGACCCACAGAACAGCTCCTTTGTGCTGCTGTGAGTGAGCAGGAGATTTGAGCTGGCATATCAGCCACTCATTCATCCAGGCATCAATTGGAATGAGCTAGAATAGAGAGTTAATGCATGTTTTGTGTGCCAGACCTGTTAATCCTCCCTTCAGTCTCTCCAAGCCTTTGTTTTCCCATGCTGCCTTCCTTTTCCTTTTGCCGTTAGTTTTGCTAACCCGACACAAAGCAACAGTATCAGTACATGTACTAAAACAAGTAAAAGCCATACCCCAAAATTAAATTTCTGTCATTAATTACTTAATACCTTCATTCATCTTCAGATTAAAATGTTTGAATGAGATCGGAGAGCTATCTGGCCCTCCATAGACAGCAACACAGCAGAAATGTTCCCAGGTCCAGAAACATGGTAAAAACATCATTAAAACAATCTGTGTGACATTAGTGGTTCAACTTCAGTTTTGTGATGCTACGAGAATACAATTTACTCAACCGTTTTTATCCCCCGCATTACATCTTCCCCCATTTTTGAGAGTATCACAGCACATACACATGCTTTCCCCTAAAAGAAGAAATGAATGATTCAGTGAAGTATGTCACATGGACTGTATTACAGATGTGTTTTCTAACGTTATGTTTCTGGATCTGGGAACATTCAGTTGTGTTCCTGGTGGACCACAGCTCTAATATATATATTATATATTATTATATTTTTTTTTTGTTGCTACATGGCCTGTAAGTAATGAAGTCTTAAAGGGCTGAATCACGCAGAAATTTAAATTCTGGCATCACGTACTATCATTCCAAACTCATTAAAATTTCGTTTTAGGTGAAGTAATCCTTTTAATTTATAGCACAGGTCATTTTATAGGAATGTTGCCCCCAGTACATGAACATTACTATCACAGTGGCCTTTCTGAAGGTGGCAGGACACTCCCCCTGTTACATGTGGCAATTAGGCTTGACATTTATAGAGGAAGAAGACTCTTAAAACAACCACTGCACTTTAGTGGGTAGCACCCATTCACATAGACACAATTAGAGCAGCTGTCAAGCAGAAAAAAGACTGCAATTGCTACCCACTGTGGGTAGTTATATACAGTTATGCACAGACCATCATATATATAACACACTTTTTTGAAAGGAGGAGGAAGTCATTCAAAGCTATTTTAGACTCCTCGTGGCTGTCTAATTGTAATCCCAAGCTTGAAAGGTTAGACACTAGATCCCTAGACCAGCAGAGGTGTTTTTGCTAAACCTAGTTGGCTTATTATTTACAGGCTTGAACCTCAATAAGCATATGAGACAGACTTCATTAATTTGTGAATTTGTGCCAGAGGATAGGAGTTCTCCAGTTGGGGGCTGCAGTTATATTGGGTTCATAAACATGGTCAGTGAACTTGAGCTGGTTAATTCATTTGAGAAAATGATTATCAAAAACTGTGCCATGGCAGTATGCAAGAAGGGCAAGTTATAATCTGTCATATTTGCCTATGAGTATGTGTGAAGTGTTTGGATATATAGCCAATCCAGGTGTCGGATTGCATTGATCACGTTAAGCTCATCCACAGTGTGGACGTGACCACAGTAGTGGAAACACCGCTGTCACATACTGATACATTTTTAAAGATATTACACACAGCAGCCACACGCTGCAAGCTTTTCCCAACAACTGCACTGATTTATGAGATATTATGGACTGAATTATCAAGATGTTATTGAATCTGCAGGCTCTTTCTTGTTTTTTTATTTTTGTGCAAAAATATGTGTAATGGGTAAAAGGATCAAATAAGCTACGCTCTTACATGGGAGCTGAAAGCATAATATATTTTATAAAAATATTTTGGCATAGCCAATTATCAGCTTTACACTAGTAACCAGATATTCTTGTTGCATGATAGTTTTTCTCTTTATATAATGCTGATTACTAGTTTATCCCTTTGTTATTAATTGTATTGCCTTTGAAGTACCAAGAGGAGTCTGAAAAAGTATCAGCTGAGAATAACAGCTGTATCACATTTGCAGTCATACTTGTGAATTTGGGACGCTGAAATACAGCGTCTTTTCAGTAGAAATGCATGCCATCTAGAATTTCGCAATGGGTTCAGTTTGGACAATTTGGTGATATTTACTGCAGTGACCAACAAAAAGCTAACCGGTTTGAAAGTGACTTCTGTGTATACTGTGCTTTCTACAGTACATCTCTATTGACAATAAACAATGGAGCTTTCCTGTTGAAGTGACAGGTCCTAAATTTGGACATGCATACATTTTTACAATCTTGTGTAAGTGCCTATAGCTATAAGGAGTCTTTTTATTTTTACTGTATTTCATCATATGCTACATAGTACATGATGATGTTGTTTGGCCAGCTCTGCTGTTCCTTTCCATCTGTCAGTTTGGTATTCCTGCAGGACCATTTGCTGGTTTGTCAAAGGCTCAGTCTAGGTACCACAGGCTTTTAAAGCTTTCCAGTAGTTGGTGAGAATCAAATAGCAGTAATTGATCACTGTATGACACTAATCTAAAGTACTGAAAACCAAAGAACAATTATTATTAAGGGTTGATTAAATTAAAAATTTCTAAACATCTGGACACAGATATTGCAGATATGATACCAAAGGTGACCCATGACCTTTGTGAAAACGAAATTCTGTCATCATTTATTTGCTCTCTTGCTATTCCAAACCTGACTTAAGTATTTTATAAAAATGTTTAGTGATTAAAAACAAAAAAGCTGACATTTTTCTAAATCATCTTTATGCAGTTTCTAAACTTTAAATGTGGTTATTTTCTAAAAATTAACATCTTACTGCATGATAGCTTTTGGATAATTGACAACAAACTAACTTTCACAGAGTGATCTTGTATGTCTTGTATGCTGTTTCAGACACTGTACTTTTTATTTTCTTGATTATGGCTGGTCTACTTCTCATGCTCTTGAAATAGGCTTTGCCGTCTTGGCACTTCTGTGTCTAAATCCTTGGCTCAGATGTGTTCATTTATTCATTAAAAATTCATGACAGATGGAAAAGAAAATACAGAGTAATTTCTTCAGTCCTTCTCAATAGAAATTTTAGTCACTCAGGAAGCAAATCGTATCACTGTGTCAAAACTTCATAATCTATCCAGGGGAAAGACATGCTCACAGCTTTATTCATTTTGCGTTATTTTTTAAACGAGACAGTCCTTAGACTTCTGCATACCTGGCTCTCAGAAGTGCACAGTCAAACTTTAAAGAGATGCTTTTGGCTCAAAACACAGCTGAAACCTCACCAGATTTAGAAGCAGACTCTAAATCTTGATACTGATAGCCTAGTTTTATGATACAGAGATGACACAGTGCCATCCATGTGCAATCTGAAGGTTTTCATTTATTTATATTTTTGTATCAAAGATTACTAGATGATGGTCTGCAACATGCTCTGTAAATTTCATGGGGGAAAATAATCAACTGAAAATCTTTTAAAAAGATGTCTGTGTTGATGCACAATCTTTTAAAATAGAATTCTGCAGTTAACAGTTTCTGTACAATTTTTCAACAATAAAGCATTCAATGAGGGTTTTGACGTCCTTATTTAAATGTAAATTAGGTTAAATTAACCTTAATTTTTAGAAACATTAAAAACTTTCATTAAATTGCAATTTCCACGCATACAGTACACACAAGTATAACCAGCTCATCTTATTCAAAATCAAATGTGCATTAAAAACAGTGCAATATTTAGTTTTTTTTTTTTCATTTTATATTGCAAAGCTAAATGTTCAGCAATCTTTTCTCCAATCTTCTCTCACATGATCCTTCAGAAATCATTGTAATATTCTGAATTGAAATATTTCTTACTATTATCATTACTGAAAGCATTTGTGCTGATTGATATTTTTGAGAAAACGTAAAACATTTTTCAGGATTCTTTGATGAACTGCATTTATTTAAAATGGAAATGTTTAGTTTGAATAAAATTATTCATTTCTTAAACAAAATGTATGACTTCAAATCTTTTAACAGTAGTGTATACAACAATTTTTAAATATATTAATAAATAAGCATAAATAAGCACAAATAAGCAGAAGAAGATGCATTTGCATTATTCCAGACTGTAGACTGTTCCAGGGTCTGTAGACTAAGCTCATGACTTTATTCTGCAAACACAGTTTTATTTTTAGCAAGAGGAACACATTATCTGTTCAAGCACTAAGCAGCATGCCAAATGTGTGCTTAAGATCTCTTTGTGCACCCAGCTGTCATGGATTCAGGCTCCGTGTGTGTTTTTATTCTCCACTGATTTTATTGAGAGGGTATCAAGCAAGCACCTATAGATGACAGAGCCTTATCTTTGGTTCAACTTCATACCTACATTATCAGTCTCATAAGGAGGCAGACAAATAATAACCTTCTCTGAGCGTTGTGTTTGCAGAAGTGCTGACCTGTCAGTATTTCATTTATTAAACGCTTGTTTGGTTTGTGGCAGATTACACCAGGGAGCAAAGCAGCCTCCAGCAACCTGATCCAGGGTGACATCATCGTGGCCATTGACGGGGTCAGCACAGAGGGTATGACACACCTGGAGGCCCAAAACAAGATCAAGTCTGCCAACTTTAATCTGGCCCTTACCATGCAAAGGTACAGTGCATTGTTAGGTGTGTGTGTTATACTTTTTGGAAAGATGCTCACCAAGACTGCGCTTACTTAAGCAAGAGTACAGTGAAAGCTATAATATTGTGAAATATAGTTTTACATTGTAATGATAATATATATACACTCACCTAAAGGATTATTAGGAACACCTGTTCAATTTCTCATTAATGCAATTATCTAATCAACCAA
>JAUMHQ010000070.1:10016909-10029754 GCA_032361165.1 Enteromius paludinosus
TCCATTCCTTTATGACCACCATGTACCCATCCTCTGATGGCTACTTCCTGCAGGATAATGCACCATGTCACAAAGCTTGAATTGGTTTCTTTAACATGACAATGTACTAAAATGGCCCCCACAGTCACAAGATCTCATCTTTGGGATGTGGTGGAACGGGAGCTTCGAGCCCTGGATGTGCATCCCACAAATATCCATCAACTGCAAGATTCTATCCTATCAATATGAGCCAACATTTCTAAAGAATACTTTCAGCACCTTGTTGAATCAATGCCACGTAGAATTAACACAGTTCTGAAGGCGAAAGGAGGTCAAACACCGTATTAGTATGGTGTTCCTAATAATCCTTTAGGTGAGTGTATATATAATTGAAATTTCAATTTATTCCTGTGCAAAGCTGAATTTTTATTTCTTTACTATAGTTTTCAGTGTCACATGATCTTTTAGTAATCATTCCAATTTTAATATTAAAATTTGAAAAATGAGTCTTATTTCTCTGATGCATTCATGTATTAAAACTAGGATAGAGTGGCAGTGCTTGGAAATGTAGTATTGTGTATGACACATGTAGAATCTATAGAAATGTGAGAGAAGCCTCTTGGATAGAATTAGAGTTTCTTTCTATTCTGGTGAAGGTAATAAAATGATCTGCCATGTTTACACTGTAATCCACACATTTGCAAACCATACATTTGTAACAATCTGTATCTTCACTGAAAGCTCTGGGGCAGCCTTTCTCATGCTCTTGTGTGATCTGTCAATTCTGAAGCTACAAACAAGATCTTAATTGAATGAATTATAGTGAATAATACAGATGATAGAGGGTCTTTTGATGAATATGCTATTGTTGGCTAATTCACTGCAGTGTAATAAAAGGAGACCTCGTCTGTTCAGTGAAGTTAATCATGGGATTAAGTTTTATGAAGCGTAAACAGACTGCAGCTTCAGTATATCATTAACATATGTGACTGCGATTTTGTGTGAGTTCAGATGTGCTCTGTATGTGTTTAGCCAGGGAAAGGTCATGTGATTTAATTTTTTTTCCTTTCTTGTATGATAAATGAAGAGTGTTGTGACACATCTGACAACTCGAATCAGACTGACTGCTCGTTCATTTTGCTCATTTTCAGCATTACTAGACAAGCATCCGCGCACATTTAAAAAGCTCTTCAAAACCGAAAATGAATATCATGCACTCAGAAGCTGTAGCTAGAGTCTTCTTCACAGCCTCTGGCAAGTGTCTATTCATCCATCAGCAACAGCATACACCAGTTAACTTGATAAGCTTTTTTCCAGCCTTGTGCTCCAACTCAAGGCTGCGCAGGACTGACACAACATAGCTTTAAACAAAGTTACGTTCACGCTGCAGTTGATCTGCATAACTTTCTTATTCATATATGGATATGATTTTTGAACTTTGTAGTTGGAACAGAATCCATGTAACTTTATTTTTCTCAACATTCATTTAACTAGCTCAGCATTAGCTATGCTAGATTATAAATTAAAATGAATGTATGAATTGCAGTATGTGAAATTTTACACTAAGAGGTAATATTTAAAGGGTGAAAAAAGAATAAAAAATTATTTTGACAAACACTAAGGGTAAAAAGATCCTGTATGCTACCATTCAGTAAGATTTTTTGTTAAAAGGAATTAATACTTTTTTCAGCTAGAATGCATTTTTACAGAAAACAATTGTTACAGGAGGCATAATTGTACAGAAAATTGTAATTTTATATAAATGCTGTTTTTTCACAACTTTCATCCTTTCTATTTATCGAAGAAACCTGAAGGAAGTATTCATCAAAAATGTTTTCAGTCAAATAAATGCAGCCTTAAAGTAAACTTAAAGTCAGAAACTGACCCCAAACTTCACAACAGAAATGTGTGTATTTATGCCAAATAATGTTTTACACTTGCTTTAAACATTGCAAAGAAACTAAAATGTGAATTATAATGCTAATGCAGAGTTTTGAGATTGGGGGACTGGACAAAGTTCTAAAGTAACAAAATATTACACTCACATTACGTTATAAATTGTGTTAATTGTGTTATGGTGTACATGACAGGCTAGAGTGTATTTACGTGATTGTTTAGACAAGGTCTGGTATGGGCCACATTTAAAAGATCATGTAAACAGCTTCATATGATTTGAGCAGAAAAATATTTAGGATAATTAGGATGTGTTGAAACTTCTTGAGTACAGTGATCAACTAGAGTCAAAAGAGTGGATGAAAGATATCTGACATTTATTCTAGGCATGTAGTATAAATAAATGTAAGTTACCAATACTGTAGATGAAGCTGCAAATAGGGTGGCATGCCTGGGTTAGTGTCCCTCATGAAAAAATGGTTAAAAAAATCTCCCTCATGGACCATGTCTGCACTAGCCATCCAAGAGATACGTGAAATATATGAGTTTGTAAAAACATCCTTGATCTGATGTCTTACTTCTTAAGTCAGGTTTACTGTTAGTTCATCAAACACCAAAAAAGGCATGTTCACCTTTATTTCCCCTCTTCGAGCATACCTGCAGGAATTACATCGACCATCCTTCCTTTGCTTTAACACTTTTAATAGATCCCAGAGTTCCCTCTGCAAGAGTTGTTAGAAAGTGGACATGTAGTGTGGAATAAACTTTAAGACTTGTCAAGATCTACTTTGTCAAAACGCATCGTTTGTCTTAACTGTGTTTTAAGGACTTCTCTTTTGTCCATTGTTCTTTGCACTTTTTTCTTTGCACAAACTTTCAAACAATGTGCACTATAAAGTATGCTAGCTTTTCCCTTTTGTGTACAAGGCAAGTCATGTCAATTTGGCACAAAGTCTGTTTGGACAAAAGCATTTTTATAAAAGCTGATAGCACTGCTGCTGTTGTGGATGGGATTCATTATGTTATTATTGTGACAGCGTTCAATCTCAAAGGGAAGTCGAGAGGTCTGGAAGACTAGAATTATTTGCCAGAAGTTTGTACATGGCTGCATCATTTATCTAGAACTGTGTGTGAAATGTTTAGAGTTCACCACTGGACATTGCAATTTTGTCATAAAGGATGTGATCCAGACAGTCTGTCTTTAGCACTTCTGTCATTTTCTTTAAATGCTCAATCTGTTTTATCACAGGTCAAAGCGACCCACTCCAGTTTCCATGACAACAACAAGGATTGACTCCCCTATGCCTGTGATCCCTCATCAGAAGGTCTGTCAAACATTGTTCATCTGCATACAGTATATGTCTGTGCATTCACATAAATTTAGTCAAGGACAGGTCATACATTCCACTGGATTGTTCATAAAATGTAAATGCCAAAGCCTTAACATTAGTGCAAGCTTCAGCTGAAGTCCTCAGTTAAAAGAGGATGTTTTTTTAGAATTATGTTAGATTCTTTTTAGTGGGTAAGATAAAAGATTCCATGATTTTCTCGTAACTCCGTATGACTGTATCAGGTATGATATCTTTATAAATGTTCTACTGCATATAAAAAGCCTTATGATGCCCCCTGCTGGCTGTCACTTTGCGCACTCGAGCAAAAGGTTAGCTAAACATTGTAAATGTAATGCTCTTCACAATTAGTTTGCTTTTTAATAACACATCCTCTGATTTTGGAACCCTGATTTGTTACATTTAGGGATGGGTATCATTAAGGTTTTAACGGTATTACTACTTTTACCAATATCACTTATCGACCCGGTGCTTTAATGGTACTCTTATCGGCACCTTTTGTTGTGTTTTATATTAAAAAAAATAATAATAATAAAAAACAAAAAAACTAATTGAGAGCATAATTAACAAACACTAAATAAAGTGAATGTATTTGTATATGTATTTCATCACTACAAATTAAATCTTTAGGTAAGCTCTGCTTTATATCTTAATTTTTCCTGATTTCTATTATCTCTGCTTTATTTCTATAAGCATATTTTATTATTATCCATCTATTTGTAAATGCAGTACTGAAAAGGCATTTTTAGTTTTTACAATTTATTTAGGGAAAGAATAAGTAAATAAATATTTAGATGACTATTTTTAATCTAACCAAAATGTGTATTTATTAAATATAAAAGCCGTTCTTCTGTCAAATGCAGTTTAATAAGTAAAGAAGAACAGTCACAATTTAGTGTCTGCAGTCAGATGAGATGTAGATGGGTTTAGTGGTTTAGTTAGGTTTAGTTTGTCAGTGACATTATTCTATCGTTATTTCCGTAACTGGTTAATCGAACTACCTGGCCTGCCAGATGTTATGCCGTGTTCATTGCGCGCATAAATTTGCCTTATTTTTATTTTCTTATTATATATTTTTATAGATAGTAAGTCGTGGCTTGATGACCATGGGACACTGTGGGTCCTAAGGCCAAAACCACTGCTTTAGATCGTTCGGTTCTCTCCGCTATCATCACTCTTTTAAGCGCGAGCTCTCTGTACAGTGGAACCTATCTGTGGAACAGACGGACATTTCACCCGTGAGATTGCTAAGAACAAGTGCAGGCAAATGTCTTTAATATTATCGCAAATTAGAAAAGGTTAAAATATGCTAGGCAACGATTATTTTGCAATAAATAGGAAATGTATATTTTTTCCGGCAGTACCGATAGCAGAACTGTTAACATCAGAGCTTATCGATACTTCGGTCTTTTATAATTTAGCACCGGTACCAATTAAGTAACGTTACCAAGTTTAGGGTCAATTTAAAAAAAGAAAAAAATATATTAATGTTAACTGTTTGTGCTGCATTTTGTTCAAATAAATTTTAGGTAAACATCAAGTCATCAATTTTCAAATAAATCTTTGTACTTTACATAGTTTTAACTTAAATTATTGTCATTCTAAGCTTTCCTCTGACCGGCTCCTTCTGTTCTTTCTTTCTCAACACTGTCCACACACATACACGTTCCCCTTTAAGGATCAGCCTGTGCAAATGAATGGAGCTCTCTCGGCTTCTGCTGAGACAAACTCCAGCTACTCAAGCAAGCACACCATCCAGTCCTATAGCACTGTGGTGAGCAGTAGCGGAGAAACTTCTTTGCCTGCCCAAAGGCATTTAGCTGCTCCGAGGGACAAATCCTCCTCTGGGCAAAAAAGACAGCAGTATAACACCCCCATCGGTCTGTACTCTGCAGAGACATTACAAGAGATGGCCGTGCTGCATGACAGGGTTAAGAGCTTGGGGTCAGGCATGCCTAGTGGGTATGTAATCACAGAACGACTGAGATCTGATGCTAGCAGCCAGGTGTTCTATTTATAATGTAGCATTTAATACTAAATTAACAGTGTAGAGTTTCTAAAAGAGGTTAGAATCAGTGGGCCGGTTATAGTTCAGCTCCACCTGGTTGCTAACATTGCTCTTGACAGAAGAATGACAGCGCCCATGCAACATTCAGAAAAGAGAGGTTACATCTGTTACATTGACCCCGTTCCCCACTGGCATTAGCAGGCCAGAGGAGGATCTAGTTAAAGCTTCAAGCCTCTAAAGGAATGTGCAAGACAAATTTAAGCTGAGGCTTCAGTTGGAGGTGGCCCTCCTTCAGGTACAGTCATGTAATATCAGATAATGCATCCACCAGAGGAGTTAGATTGAAAATTTGACTGTCAAAAATCGAAAATGCACCTCTGTTTAAAATGCTGGGCTCAGCCAGATATTTTTTCTTTTGTAAGACATTAATAGATAGCAATTATAGTTAGCAGGGATGTATTAAATTGATCAGCAAAAACAAGATTTTTTCAAATAATGCAGCCTTGGTAAGCATAAGGGTTCTTAAAATAACATTACAAATTTTATAAACAGACCCCAGATTTGTATGTGCATAAATTCATGTTCTGCAAGCGGTCGTATTGAGAAATTAAAAGCATTAAAAGTTTGACAGATTCAGTTCTGCATTGTAACCTCAAAGCAATGCACTTTGGCAGTACTGTGGTGGATTAAGTAAATGGATGACAATGTCCTGTACCCCTCTCCGTTTACTCTCTTCCTCATATGTGGTGAAAAGGGTCTTAGCGTGTGCCTCAGCACAGAGGAAATCTCAGGCCATCGAGTGTTATGGATAGAGATGGGTGAGAACACCTGTCGCTGCTCTTCCTATAAAAGGTCATGGAATTTCAGGGTTCAGTTTCCTAACTACACTGATACACCCCCCTCACTCCCTCCCGTCACATCTTTGCAGGGAGACACTCTCATGAAAATGTATTTCTCTTATGTCAGTTGTGGTCAGTGACATGTCTGTTGCGTTCGGTTATTTACTTATTTGCTTCTTTAAAAGTCAACTTGCAACTCGCTACAAGTCTCTCATGCCAAATACACACACATACATTGGCACTCAAACACACTAATGTTTTCCCTTTTCCTGTTGAAGTGTGTAACCAAATTTGTCTATTTGAGCAGCCCAGCTTGGGTCAACCAGTGGCTTGAGTTTAGTGCAGGACATCCTGTGGAAGACAGGAAGTGTTTTAGCAGGCATTATTATTGCAATTCTGAAATTACACACTGCAAATGGAAATCTGGGAAACTTTGTCTGACACAACCCTTCCATGTTAAGTTTATACTAGTTGCTAACCAATGCCCTTGTTTCTGTTTCCTTTGTTCATTTTAGGTTATTACCAACACTCCTGCCAAGTTAGTAACAGCCTTCTGGCATAATGCTGTAGCGCTCTGTGTGGTTTTACATGCATGGGATTGTTTGGATCTGCCTTTGTGGTATAAAGTGTGGATAGTGAGATTTGTCATCCTGTGCAATCTTAGCTTGCTTTAATGATGTATTAATATACTACAACACAGAGAAGCATATCTGAATCTTTGGAATATGTATTTATAAGAATCCCAGTTGTCATTGTACTGCAGTGTGTTTTTAGCAGACTAGAGGTTTGCTTGCTGAACCCATGTTTAGCGTTGAGAAAGCGTTTGTCATCATTTTATTGGTCTCAGATAGACACTTCTTGGTCTGTATACTCACAGTGTTTGGTTGGGAATCGAGAATTGTTACTTATGCTGCCTTCACTTCATGTCGTAATTAATTAACACATGTATTACAGTATATATGACAATTAACGAATATTAATTGTGATCTGCGTTATGTACTTCTGATAAAACACTACTACGAGCAAAATTAATTTGTGTAATATAGTAGACAAAACCAGAATTTAACAAGTAACAGTCATTGTTCTAATGTCGTATTAATAATTGTAGTTTATTTAGTGGGATATTAGATATTTAAAGGAATAGTTAATCCAAAAATAAATTCAGAACAAAGAAATTCATACAGGTTTGGAACTACTTGAGTGACAGAATTTCATTTTTGGGTGACTTATTACTTTAACTCTTTGATAGAAACATTAAATTATCTCTTTTCTTTTCTGGTTATTCTTAAGACATTAGCAAAAATCTGTTATAGGAATTATTCAGCATAATTATTCTGAAATAACTGATTAGCGGTGTTACTACTAAAGCCCTACAAGAGTTGTTAATACAAGTTTTGTGAAGATGCTTTTTGCAATTCCATAATTCCGACATGCCATGAATGCACCATTATTCACAATTCAATTTGAAATCATAATTCAATTATGTCCGGTTCTCATAACGTATTTTTATGAAAAAAATTTCAAGAATTTCTCTTTGAAAGTACTAAAAGAATCACAAAAGGAGCCTTTAAGGAACTGGAATGGTTTTAGAGCAGTGCTTCCCAAACCTGTCCTGGAGGCCACCCTGCCCTGCACACGTTGTATGCCTCCCTAATCAGACACCCCCAATTTAGTTGTTGCAGTTTCTACTAATTAGCTGATGAATGGAATCAGGTGTGTTAGATGAGGGTGACATATAAAATGTGCAGGACAGGGGGTCCTCCAGGACAGGTCTGGGGAGCACTGGTTTAGAGGAATTACAGTCAATCTGAATCCCGTGGGTGTTTAGTATATTAAGTTTTAAATGTATATGCTGTGTGCAGTAGTAAGTTTTTGCTGTGTGAAGTGTGTTTTTTGATGTGTTTCTGCCTTAAAAATTAGGCTGATCCTTTTTATTTATTTATTTACCTGTCATACTATGTTTTTGTCTCACCTGCAACACCTTCCATCATGAATTTCCATGCCGGTCCAGGCTGGTATAAGCATGCTGTGGTCGACCAGCATGGTTTTCTGGTGGTTAATCTATTTAAGAAGCTTTGTTGAATTACCAGCATGCTGGCATCTAAAATACAATATATGCTGGTATTATCAACTAGGTTCTTACATTTCCCTCCCAGTTCACTGTCCACATTCCCTTCACCTCACTCTCTCTGTCTAACATCCATTTTTATCTCTTTTCTCTCTCTTTTACCCATACTCATCACTTATCACCACTCCCTCCCTCGCACAGCACTGAGTACCTGCCCAGCTTCAACCCAATAGCTCTGAAGGACACTGCACTCTCCACCAACAAGCCCATTGAGGTGAAGGGGCCTGGAGGCAAGGCCACCATCATCCATGCGCAGTACAACACCCCCATCAGCATGTACTCCCAGGATGCTATTATGGATGCCATTGCTGGCCAGTCCCAGGCCAGGGGTAGCGAGCTGTCTGGGTAAGACCTATCGCACCTAACTGTGTCTTCTCCCTCCTCCCATGTCCTGCATGACACACGTTTGCTATAGTGCCTGTCAAAGCCACGCTTGTCTGGGCCAGCGCTATCTGCTAATGCTCAAGAGGCTAAAGACTTCCCAAGGATGTCTGATCATAGTCTTGATATAGTCTTACTTTTCCCAAGTTCCACAGCGTTGATCTGAGTAATGTCAAGGATGTGAACATGTTGCCATACAGAGGCAAATAAAAGGTTTTCAAAGTCTTCAGTGTTAGCATATGTTATGTTGATTTCCTGTAGAACCAGTTGGAATTTTGTTCAAGTGCTTTTCAAATCAGAATGATGACAGGAATGCTCAGTTGCACAAGTTAGGGATCATGGTTTATGGATAAACTACCCTTCAAAAGTTTGGGGTCAATATTTTTAAAGAAATATTATGTGTATGTAGTATAAATAATGACAGTCAAGCCATTTTAAAATGTTACAAAAGAGTTTTATTTCTATTATGATTTTCATTTGAACTCTATTCATAAAATCATCCTAAAAATTAGGCAGCACAGCTGTTTTCTCATATATCTATATTAATAAGAAATGCTTATTGAGAACAACATTATCTAAATGAAGTGATCATGTGACACTGAAGTGCAATGACTGATGAAAATGTAGTTTTGCATCACAGGAAAAAATTATATATTAAAAAATATATTAAACTAAAAATCTGTTATTTTACATTTGAATAATATTTTACAATGTTAACGTTTTTACTGTATTTTAAATTGATTATTTGCAACCTTGATGAGCATATCTAGACTTTTTTCAAAAACTTACAAAAAATTCTTAGCAACTCCAGACTTTTGAATGGCATTGTGAATTTTGATAGTCTGACTTGGTGATCTGTACTAGTGTGGGTTATATATATATTTTTCTCCTGTATATCCATGTGTTTTAGTGATCTACAAATTTAGTTTGTTTGTTGGTGCCGGTATTCTGATGTCCTGTGAGAGCTCAGGTTTTCGGTCTCGTGTCAGAAGCCACTCTCTAATGCATAAAATCGGAGCTTTATCTAATTTTCCCTCTCTCACTCCATTCCCAACCATCCATCACTTCATCTATCCATCACACTGTACATCACGTACCCTGTCCCCACCCTACCTGCGTCCAATCTCAATGGCCCTGCCTGGCAGCAATGAAACTGACTCTCCGCTATCGTAAGTAGCCTGATCCATCTGTTTGATATGAGCAAGCTCTTTCGTCTCTTCCCTTCCACATGGCATGCCTGATCACAACATTATGCATTTCTCTCTCATCTCTTCCTCTAACCTCCGTTTGACTGATCTTGAGCATCTGGAGTTATGAAATGCACCTGGTTTTCATGAGCAGAGACTGTCCGGGGACTTTTGAAATAGTTATCTCTCTTTTTTTTTTATTTTGCCAAATGCAACGATGACATCACATACTACTCCTTTTTTTACTCCTCTCAGACTGCACCTTAAACGTCCTTTTCAAATTCTATTCTGAAATCCTTAATATTACTGCTAGGCAGAGGCGGACAGTAGGGAAGTACATTTACTTGAGTATTGTACTTAAGTACACTTTTTGAGTATCTGTACTTTACTTGAGTTTTATTTTTTTACTGGAAACTTCGCTACATTTGAAGCACAAGTATTGTGCTTTTCACTCCGCTACATTTCTACCAAGGATAAAATAAAACAATTTTCATTGACCAGAAATTTACTCATAATACTTAAGTACTTCTGTACTTTCACTTGAGTAAAAATTTTTGTTGACAACTTTTACATGGTAATGGAGTTCACTCAAGTAATGGATTTGTGTACTTTGTCCGCCTCAGATGCTAGGTAACTTTAAATATGTTTGGTGCAAGCGTGTTTCAAAGCTTTACCGAAGGTTTACCGAAGGAGGGTCTGCTAATGTGGAAAACAGTCAGTGGTTGAGTTTTAGATGTCAACAAACAGATTTCTGAATGCTCTGCTCTGTCATTCTTCTGGGTAAGAAATATAATATGTCTAAGATATGCTGTCATACTGCATTTGGTAGTGATAAGCAAGCTTCTGGCCACAATGCCCATGCTTTTCTGTTTTATATGAAATATGCTGCATAATACTCACTGATTTAAATTAGGTAACCAGTGTTAACAAGTTAGGCTATACTGTAAATTAGTGATAATGGCAGTAAATTAGTTAAAATGGATACATTTACATCCCAGTTCATTATCATGAGAAATGCTTTTGATGCTGTTAAACATTCCGGTCATGCTGATAGAAAAGTGTGTGTGTTTTCACACGACTGGCTCTTTCTGTGGTTGCAGTAATCTGCCAGTTAAAGACCGTGTTATAGACAGTGCTTCCCCAGTGTATCAGGCCGTCATCCCCAGTGAACCCAATGAACTGGGGCCAGCTGATTGGGCCAAAAGAGCCGCCCAGCTGCAGTCTAAGTCCTTCCGTGCCCTTGCCCACATTACTGGAACTGAATACAGTAAGTCATGTTTTTTGTTGATTTTGCTTTCGTTTTGAAATGGGTTTTGACTTGTAGTGTAGAGTCTGACATGTTCTCTTTTTGTCTTTTCTCTTCTCCTCTGCAGTGCAAGACCCTGATGAGGAAGCTCTGAGAAAGTCAAGGTAGGCATCTAGTAGCAGGATCTGGTGGCCACATACTTGAACTGTGCTGAAATCCAGCTCTCTGCCTCTTAAAACTTGAAAGGCTGATCGACCCACAGACCCCCATAATCAGACACCACTCTCTGTGCTGAACTTGATCCGCACTCATTAGATGCATCAGTCTAATACAGCTTGGGTGTATTCACAGTAGTCTGCCTCAGGGCTGTAGTACAGAGAACTTGTATTTTTTGTTAAAGAAATTGTATACTGAAATCCCAAAATATTATTCAAATATTTATACTTAATTGAAAACACCAGGGGTTTTGCATTTAATTGTGCTTAATTATAAAACAAAGTAAGCACTTAGAATTAGACGTTGCATTACAAAATTCACTAACCTTGTCTTTGTAAACCTAGATCCAGTTTTTCAAATTAGATGATCAAAATGAAATAAAACCAGATTATATGACTGGAATGGCTTTGCCATTACTATAATAATAATAATAATATAATCCATAATAATAAAAAATCCAAAAATGCTGAAATCCTTACTTATTAATAGTATTACTACATTAGTAATGACTAACAGTTACTCAAATGCTTTACTTTACACCCCTGGTCTGTGATATTTACATCAAGCTTTATATTTCATATATCATTAGCTCTCCCTAATCTCACACTGTCATTACATATCTGACACAATACATGCAGAATGTGACCTCTGGCATTTAGTTGAATGTGAAAAAGTTAGTGTGTAATTGACCGTTTTACCAGAAGGCAGCCATGAATATTTGTATACACTCACAAATCTTGGGCAGGGGAGTGAATGCCATATTCCCTAACCCATTTCTCCAACCTCTCTTCTCTCTTTTTTTCCTTCCCCCTTTGTCTTGTATATATGTGTTGATGTTACAGGGAAAGGTTTGAATCTGAAGCCAAAGGCCCTCGTTTTGCTAAACTGAAAAACTGGCACCATGGCCTGTCGGCACAAATACTTAATGTGCCTCAGTAGAGCACCCCAAGATAGAGAGAGCTAGACAGGTGGCATAGACAGACTGCTGTAACAGGAAAGTCAAAGCATGTGAGAGGAAAGCAGGAGGAATGAAGATGAATGTCAGTTATGTTGTTTGGCTCATCAAGCTAGTTGTTTACTCTGTAGTATAGATTTTGGAATTGTTCATGAGAGTGTCGCCACCATTTCAATTCTCTCTCGCGTATATTGGATTGTGTGTTTACATATTGATGGTTATTGAGAACGTCATTGCGTCTGTGCACAAGTCTTTCAAATTCATCAAATAAAAGAAATGTGCTGAACTCATCATGTGGAAAGGCTTTTTGGCACTGGGATTTATTTGGGTGTGAAAGTCTGCATGGATTAAAAAAAAACTATGTCTGCACACTCTCAAAAATAAAGGTACAATAGCTATCACTGGGGCAGTACCTTTTGCTCCTATTAGGTTCAAATCTGTACACTTTAAGTAAGGGATAATGGACAGGCAGCCGGTAGTTATCGCAGAAGTAAGCCCTGACAGTGTGTATCACGCTGAAGGGGCTTATTTCGCGATAACTACCGGCTGCCTGTCCATTATCCCGCTTATTACAAAAAACTGGACATGAATATGAATTTGAAACATTTTATTGCCATATTTGTTTTAAATTAACATTTTATCCTTCCGCGAAACGATATAGTAC
>JAUMHQ010000070.1:10029854-10068124 GCA_032361165.1 Enteromius paludinosus
GGAGCGGTTATTATTCTAAAAGAACGAACCTGCAAATGTCTCAACTGACCAATCAGAATCAAGCATTCCAGAGAGCCATGTAATAAGTACCAATATGTACCTTTAGGGTAAAAAAATGAACACTTTAGGTACACAAATGTACCTTTTGAAAAGGTACCGCCCCAGTGACAGCTTTTGTACCTTTATTTTTGAGAGTGCAGAGAGAAAAATGAATTTTGTGTTATAATAAATATTAATAAATTATGTTCTTTAAAAATGTCTTAATATTGATTTTTAGGTATATAACCTATAACCTGATAACCTTTTTTATGATAGCAAGGCGGGAAATAATCATTCCAATTTTATTCTTAGCTATAAATTCATGATTAAACCATTCTGTTTATTAGATCAGTGGTTCTCAAATAAGGGGGCCACGGTCTTGGCAAACGTACAGTGTTGCATAAAATGATTTATTATTTTAATATAAAGTTTAGCAATTGAAGCATTCAATTTATTTGAATATCTGTATATGAAAAAAGTAATTATTGATATTTTAAAACATTTCTTGAAAATAATGGTCATAATTATGGCAGAAAAACCAAAGGAAATATATATATTGGACAATAGGGTGCCTTGAAGAGTCAACAAAATTACGAACAATAGAATTATATAATATGTTATTTTACCCTTTTCTGTGTAGATGTAACCCTTTGATACTGTGATAGCATTTCAAGGCAAGTTGGTTAAAAAGGTTAGCAAATGCTGAAATCACTTGCACATGCAGTCAGTTTTATTCCAGGAGTCATTTCTTATCTGTTGAAAAGCTAAATCCTGACAGACAGTAAAAGATTTAGCTTTAGACTTTAAATCAACTTTAAATCACCAACACTATTATCCCTTTGAAGACTTTTTTGACTTGTCAGACATTTCTTACATTTCTAAATTATACTGCCTGGGGTTTTCATGCGATAAGGATGTTGATCTGTCAGTCAGTTGTCTAACTATCACAGAGCTTTTGCATCTGATCTGGGATGAGACTGGAAAAAGGTTGACAGATCACTATTTTAGAACCTAATTTGCTTTACTTTGAGAAAATCCAGGGAGCGTAGAGTTGATTTGTGAAGGAAAAGTAATAACCTTTAGCTAGATGAGTGGTGGCTGAATGTCCAGAGGATGAGCGAAGGCGTTTGAAACCGTCAGAACTTCAAGCGGTTGAACAAGATGGAAGTCAATGTCTGTGAGTAGAGAGAGTCAATAAACCAGGACATTTCCTCAAGGTAATTCTGCCTGTCTGGTTGTCACATAGGGAAATGGTGTTAGCTCTGCTTTGGGCTGGTATGCGCTAGATTAGTATTAATAGTATAGAATCATGCCTCTGCTAACCGTGTCCTTCTCTCACACAATCTCACTACTGGTTTACTTCACTTGTGAGCCTCCCACTTGCATGCAGTGCATGCTGGGAAGACTGTGTGACTGCACTGGAGTGCTTATGGCCCTGGGTGGCTGGCCCCTCCCTCACTCTTCATCCGTGTCATATTAATTCATATCTCTGCCTTCATGTACATATGAACACGTTATGCTAGGTTGACATAATGTTGCATTGGTCAGCTCTTTTGTATGTTATGCTGTCATTTTCTACATATTTTCAGTCTCCAACTTTTCGTCACTTGACTGAAACAAAACAATTATTTAATTGCACATCACTGCAGTGCTGTTTCCTGCTGTCCGTTAAGTTGTCTGTTTGTTTTGCTCATTCCGCCACAAAATTTGTTTTCAGTAGGTCCTATCAAATTGGCACTTTATTGATAATGTTTTTTAGTTTTTTGCTTCTAATTGCTGTCTTGTTTTATAACAGTATAACATTATTTATTGCTTTTATTTTTAGTTTAAATTTGAGTAATTTTGTTATTTTTATTTTCAGTTGTAGTTTAGTAATTTAAGCAACTTATTCCACATTTCTAATTTTCAATTTTTACTTTTATTTAGTATTTTAAAGTGCCCCTATTATGAACTTTTGAAAATGACCTTTCGTGCAGTGTGTTAAATCTGAAAGCGCACCGTGTATGAGTCTCAAAAGAAAGAGTTAACTCTGAATCATTTAAACACATCTTTTTTAAAACAAGTCCCAAGCCGTTTTAATGTTGACCGCCCATTTGTTGTGCACAGGCTAAAACTTGATTTTCACATTGGTCTGAATGAAAATGCAAATTCATTCTTTGCCACTAGGTGCAATAAAACCTCATAAACACTGCTTTAAATAAAATGTACGAATCACTGGAGGGGTTTAAAAAAATAATCATTGATCAATTCGTTTGAGAGCCGTTTAAAAAATAACATACATATTATAAGAAAATGTAAGTGTTTTTTGACTGCGTATCCATGTCAGCCTGTTGTTTATGACTCCCAAAACCAAAATATAGACATTTCATAACATATAATAGGGGTGTGTTAATATATTATGGTACTTTATGTTACTTTAAGTTCTCTTTTTAAGTTATTTAATTTTGTAGTACTTTCAGCTGGTCACAAAACAGCGATTGTCTGTAGTGCCACATGCGGTCCAAGCAGCTCTGTATGAATCTGTTGAATGTTCTCTGTTGTGTTGTCGCACTAGTTTGTATTCTTGTTATGCTGTTGCAATCATTCCATGTGAATTAGCATTAAACATCCTTTTTTATTTATTATATATTGTCTCCCTTGTTAAAAAGCTTCTCCAGAATTTTTGTCATAATATTATAGAATATTAAAGGATTAGTTTGGTATTTTAACCCATCATTGTAAAGGTTGTTTTTTTTGTCATGCATGATTGTATATTGATATAAGAAGCCAAATGGGCATTTAAAAAAAAAAAAAACCTTTCCAAAAACACACAAGTCTTTTCAATTCAGTTTTATGTATTCTTGTATTTAATCGTAGATTTCTCTAACAAGGGTACATTTTATTTTCCTCAAAACAATTATACATAGTTGGAAACAAATGCTTAATACTTAATGCATGGGTTGAACAACTGAATCTATCCAACATTTAGAGCATTACAGTCTGTACAATGTCTCTTGCATGAGTATATTTTATATTCTATTCAATATTCATTCAGTTTTTCTTTGCAACCTTCTACTGTGCCAATTTTGTATGCTATTTTGCATGTAATGAGAGGAACAGTGATAGTCTACATGTTAGGCTGCTTTTCATGAGACTGTGTTGCACTAACCCGCTATAGGATAAGAACACACTTTCCCTATGTCCAAACTATGTGTCACACGTATAATGCCAGCAGGTGGCACTGCAGTATTGTCTGAATTGTCTTGACTCTCTTTGCTCTGTGGTCCTTTTCCATAATTTTAGCTACACACATTTGCAAGTAGTCTAGTGTCAATAACAACCCCTCTTTCTGAAGGCATTGTCTGCTTCTGTGATCTGTATTTCATTGTTCACTGAATCTGTGCTGAGATTTTGCTAATATAACTAAAAAGCGCCGCAGTTTAGCAGCATAGCTAGTTGATGAATAGAGTGTTCAGGATATAATGACCTATTTAATGTTTGTGTGTGTGAGAGAGAGACTAAAGAGTCATGTAATCAGTGATGTAATCATAATTTCAAGATTTAATTTTTGTTTGTAGACTCCCCTTTGATTTCCACTCTCTCACAGCTTGCAATAAATGTGTGTTTGCTTTCTGCCACCACACACCTTTACGAAAGCCCCTCCCAAAACGCACACACATGCTCTTCCTACAATAACAAAAATAACAGAGACGGACTCAATACACATACAAGTTCACCACAGAAAGTGTTTAGATCTTCATGAAGGCTTCATAAATGTCTGCACCCAACATTTACAGACCTTTCTCTCTGTTCCATCACCATAACTCAGTATGATCCACAGAATGACGTTAAAGCTGAAGCAAGATCGAGTAACATCACAAATTGAAACTGCAAACAGAAATGTTATATAGATTGATATTGCAATTTTTTAATGAAGACTCATACCAATCTAAAAACCATACATTTTTGTATGAAATCACTTCTTTGTAAAATAGTTGCATTTTCTCATGAAACCAGATTGGTTAGGCCAAACTTGCTGCGGTGGATTGGTCTTAAATGTAGGGTTAATCTACAGGAAAACCAACAAATAGTTTACTTCACTTATAGATGGTTCTGAATATACACATCGGAGAAAAAAGGTAAAATAATGAGACACTTTAGCTTTAAATGTTCTATTTATTTCTTCTTTTACCTCACTCCTCCCTGTTTTTCTAAATAAAATGAGACTGGAAGAGAGAGATGGTCAGGAAGGGTGGTTGCAGAGTGTGTGAAGGGGGTCAGCCATCGGTCCACCACCAATGCTGCTAGGTGCCTGCCTTTTATCTTCTCTCCTGCCTGGGCGGCTCCAACACCAACCTGTTTTATCATTTGATTGTGTTTGATCATGCACAAGGGATGCCAACTGATTCAAATGAAAGAAATGTCAATTTGTGAATAATGCATTTTTCTTTGCTTGGATCACAGGGGAGTATTATTTAACACTAATATGCTGCCCTCTAACCACTGAATTGTGTTTTATGGACACACTAAGAGGGTTTGCATAACCTTTTTTCCCCTGCGTCATTGTATAATGGTGAGATCCTGTTATATGTAGTTCATTACCACTGTTTGAGCACAAGATTGATTGTAGCCCTTATATCTGGATTCATTTAATTCATCCTAGAATTGCGCTTACAGTTGTCTCAGCTGCCGAGACACCACTGCTTTTAAAGTAAAAATACAGCCCAGTTTTCCTTCACATTTCAAACGGCGACTCGTATTAAATAAATAGTTCTTAGTCTTCTACATTTTTATAATCCTTCAATGACAAAATAGATACATATAATGAGTACTTTAACATTTCCTTCCCCCGGTGATGGACATCCTTGCATTGTGCTCAGAAATGTTGCATGCATGAGAATGAAAACAGCAGCTTATAACAAAATGTAACTTCAGTTAACACGGCCTGAAAGACGGCTGCTGTCTGTGTTATGGCTTCAGCCTGACATCAGTTTCTGATATCACTGCAACCTAACCTTGTATCTAGTACTCCTGCTGAGCATGCTCCAGTTTCCACCAGTATTGCACCCGTCTGTCCGCCTACTATCGCTGCTTCGCCCAATGAGCTCCTTTCGGGGCCGCAGATAGCCAATCAGGCACCTGAGCCTGATGGGGAGCAGAATCCTGAGCAAACCATAACCAGGTAAAGTTGCATGCATTGCATTTTGTGCTTGCTTAACCTTTATTTGGTTTATTGTATTCCCCACTGGTATGTATATATGTATATGCATTTCAAAAGATTGGCGATAGTAAGATTTTTGGGGTTTTTTGAAAGAAGGAAATTACTACTTTTATTCAGCAAGGATGCATTAAATCAACCAAAAGTGACAGTAAAGGCTTTTATAATGTTATAGAAGATATTCTGCTTCAAGGTATCCTGGGGAAATGCATATAAAACTATAAAGCAGCATAGCTGTCTTTAATAATTGATTATAATGAGAAATGTTTCTTGAGCAACAAATCAACATACGAGAATCATTTCTGAAGGGTCGTGGTTGCTGAAAATTTGGCTTATCAACACTTGAGTAAATGACATTTTAAAATATATACAAATTGTAAATGGATATTTTAAATTGCAAAAATATTTCACAATATTACTGTTTTACTGTTTTAGATTAAATAAATGCAGCCTTGTTGAACAGAAAAGACTTCTTTCAAAACATGAAAAAAATCCTACCAACCTCAAACTTTTACCATGTTATTTTATTTGTTTGTTATTGCTGTTTTCTTATTGTTGTATGTTTGGGGTTATTCATTCCTAGTTTTACTTTTTTGAAAATGAACATAATTCAAAATTTTAGACTTGTTTGGTGTGTAGAAGTTATTTCGATTTTATTTAACTTCTATTAGTGAAGACACAAAATGAACTATTTCTATTAGATTTGAACCCAACATTTGAGAGTGTAGGACAATATAGATTGTTAGAACAAAGAGACTTAATTGATCCTTGAGGTTCAAAGAAAAGCCAGTCCTCAAATCCTATTAATGTTATAATCAATGACTTTAATCCTCTAATATGATCTTCTTTGTCTTAACCTCATTGTCAAATTTCTTGTTGCAGCTGCTGCTTCATTTGCTGCAGCTCATTACCACTAATACTCTTCCCCCAAAGGAAACTAGAAACTCACATTTGATTGAATACATGTCCTCTTTTTGGCCTTCTGCTTTTATGAGTGGCGTCTATTTATCATCACATTGTTCAACACCAGGACTTAAAAACCTCCCAAGACATCCATGAACTACTTTTTAAGCTTAAGATTGCTATAAGCACTTATATTTGCCATGTTACTCTGTACTTGTGTTACTCTAACAATAACAGCAGGAACGGTGTTTATGAAACCAGAGATAAAGTGACTTAATATGTTTCCTCTGGGGACTGACATGTTTTTTTTTCTTTTAATGAGGTACTATGTCAGTACTACAACACCTGACACTCAGACAGAGCAGTCTGTTAAGTTTATTGCATACTGGAGTGAACTTGCTTATACGAACAATCATAGAAATTACCAGGTTTCCATGTACTTATTATAAACCAAACTCATTTGTTTATTGATTGAGTCGGCAGGTGAAACTGTTTGCCCTGAAATATATGAATCTTGTGTTAAATTAGGTCATTTTCACTATGATAGGTTAGCTATTGAAATAAAGTTGTTGGTACGTTTTGGGTGGGTTTTGTTTTGAACGCATTTGTTTGTTTTCTGTTCTGTGTGTGTGTCTGCATGTCTTTATGTCAGTAAGATGTTCATGGTTTGTTTGTTGCCATGTTCACTCATATTATACAATACTGATAGTGTACTGTGGTTGTATTCAGACAAAACGAACAGAATACATAAAGTGGGTACGGAAAGTATTCAGATCCCCTTACATTTTTCAGTCTTTGTTATATTGCAACCATTTGCTAAAATCAGCTCTATCTAGGCCATTCAATAACAGTCACAGAGTTGCTGTGAAGCCACTCCGTCATTTTAGCTGTGTGCTTAGGGTCATTGTCTTGTTGGAAGGTAAATCTTCAACCCAGTCTGAGGTCCTGAGCTCTCTGGAGAAGGTTTCCATCCAGGATAACCCTGTACTTGGATAACCCTGTACCGCATTCATCTTTCCCTCGATTGCAATCATTCATCCTGTTCCTGCAGCTGAAAAACACCCCCACAGTAGTGATGGTTAACTTTCTGCAACTTTCTCCCATCTCCCGACTGCATCTCTGGAGCTCAGCCACAGTGATCTTTGGGTTCTTCTTTACCTCTCTCACCAAGGCTCTTCTCCCCCGATAGCTCAGTTTGGCCAGACAGCCAGCTCTAGGAAGGGTTCTGGTAGTCCCAAACGTCTTCCATTTAAGGATTATGGAGGCCACTGTGCTCTTAGGAAGCTTAAGTACAGCAGAATTATTTTGTAACCTTGGCCAGATCTGTGCCTTGCCCCAATTCTGTCTCTGAGCTCTTCAGGCAGTTGCTTTGACCTCATGATTCTCATCTGCTCTGACATGCGTTGTGAGCTGTAAGGTCTCATATAGACAGGTATGTGGCTTTCCTAATCAAGTCCAGTCAGTATAATCAAACACAGCTGGACTCAAATGAAGCTGTAGAACCATTTCAAGGATGATCAGAAGAAATGAGTGTCACTGCAAGTTTTCTTTTTTGATAAATCTGAAAAAATGTCAACAATTCTGTGTTTTTCTTTGGTGCTGTGTGTACATTAATGAGGAAAAAATTAACTTGATTTTAGCAAATGGCTGCAAAATAACAAGGAGTGAAAAATGTAAGGGGGTCTGAATACTTTCCGTACCAACATTTTCATATGTATTTTGATTTGGAAAACCAACATTTCTGATCCTGTTTGTATTTTTTAATAGACAATATTGGATGAGTTTGGCAGCCATACAGATATGAGTGCACGTGGTTCAGTCTAGGCATGATATGTTTGACCACCATTTTTGTCTTTGTTACATTATAGCTTCAACTTGCAGACCTCTATGGGTTACACTTCCCAGTACCAAACCTCCGTCTCCAGGTATTGCTGTGGTCATGCTCTGTATTCAAACACAGTGTGTTTTCTCCCTCCCAGTGTCAGTGTGCCCTGTCAGATGTGTCATAAGACATTTTTCTCTGTTACTACTTTTATTTGTGTAACCTGGTCATTTTGGGGGCTCAACGGAGGCTCTCTTTTCTAACACTCGTTGGTATTAGACCTTTTCTAGTCTTTTTTTCTTGTGCGATGCTCTGTTCAAATAACACTAATTCTTGTATTATTATTGTAATGAAGGGAAGACATCTTTAAATGTGTATGTGATAATTTTAGCAGTAAAGTCTATGAGAACTCCATAGACTTTGAGTCAGTGACCCATTTCAGCCGGTGGACATCTAAAGTTACCAAAAGAAATATCACTCTTTTTCTATTTGTACACTATAGATGTTTTAAAAATAGCCAACCTTTGGAAAGCTTATGACAACTTAATGGATAGCACATATTTAAGACTTAAAATGCAGTTACATGGGCAAAATACGAGCACCAATGGTTTGAGTCATGTAAAATGTGTAGCATCTTTTTATAAAACATCAATAATGTAATTAATACATAATACAATTATGAAAAAAAAGTGATGTATGCTTTTAGGGAATTCAATCTTAAATGCAGTGGCTTTAGATGAAAGCATTTGCCAAACGTGTGTTTTAGATTAATCAGGAAAAGTAAGGAAAAGCAGAAAGGAGTAGCTTCTCATTTAAACTGAAATCTTACTGAGTTTCTGGTCTGTTCTTCTGTAGTTCTTACCCCCAGCTCCCACCTATGCAGCAGCCACCACCACCACCACCCATGCAGCACAGCTCCATCCAGATCCCCTTAGGTCCACCTCCACCTAGAGTGGTCAGCACTGCCAGCATTGTGCCTTCAGCCTACTCAGCTGCCCCAGGTAGCCATAATTCAGTGTATGCGTGTGTCCATGTTTGTGTGCAATACTAATTCATGAGCATCTTTTAGCACCAGCTCCTCCAATGGTTCACAAACCTGCTCCACCTCCACCTGCTCCTGCCGCAGCTCCAGCGTCTTCTTCCAACAGGCCTCCTTGGGTTACTGATGACAGCTTTGCCAATAAATTTGACCCTAGCAAACCCACCACCACCACAAACATCAGAGTGCAGCCTCTTCCCCAGGCGGCCCCACCACCACCACCCTACATCCCCAACCCTGCTCCCGTTCCTGTTCCCGCTCCTGCTCCTGCTGCACCCAGCCCTGCATTCAACCCCGCCCCCTTCCCACCTGTGGCTCGTGGAGTTGCTCAGAGAGCAGAGCGATTTGCAGCCAGCAACAGAACACCTCTGTGTGGAGCCTGCAACAACATCATCAGGTATGAAAACACTTGTGCAATCTTTACCCATCTCAAATCACAAGAATATATGTGGTTTTATTCAACATACCTTCCAACTCTTGGTTCATATTCCAGAGCTCAATTTTGATTAAAAAAAACAAAAAACAGATGGGGTTGGGGGGTCATGGTACTACTTTTTTTATTTACCAGTGTAACTAAAATATTTTCATTAAATGAAATAAAGCTGAAATCAAATAAATGAATATTAGATGGAAAACCTAAACATAAATTAGTTTTATTAAAAGTAACTAAAATAGTAAACTAAAACTAATAAACTGTATGCAATATAATATAATATAAAATAAATACAAATGCCAAAGAAATAAAAAACTGCAAAAAAAGTAAAATAAGTAAAAATAAAATATATATATAAATATATATATAACACAACAATAGTTTATAAATAATACTAAAAATAAAAGGCATTTTATTTATAGATTAGATTTGTTTCCTTGTACCTTAACTTTTTTTGTCTTATTAATGTGATTTATATATTTTGTCTTATTAATTGTTTAATTAATTTAATTGTTGAGGGATGTGACAAAAATATTATTTTCAAGTTAAATTTTACTTTAGTTTTTGTTCATGCATTTGGTTATTTCAAATGCATGAACTAATATAATCTCATATTACATCTCAGTCTCTTTTTTTGTCTCCTTTCTAAAAAGCAGTAACATGTGAAACACATATGAAAAATGTCACAACAGCTGAGGAAGTGGAAAAACTAATGTAAAATATTTTTTTAATATTGGCATTGTTTATTTTATATTTATGTAGATTATGCTAGTTTTATTCATTTAATACTGTTATAATAGATTTGTATGTTATCAAAAAAAAGTGTTTTTTTGACTCCTCAGGGGACCATTCCTTGTGGCATTGGGTCGTTCCTGGCATCCAGAGGAGTTCAACTGCCATTATTGCCACACGTCTCTGGCTGATGTCAGCTTTGTGGAGGAGCAGAATAATGTTTACTGTGAAAACTGCTATGGAGAGTTCTTTGCACCTACCTGTGCCCGCTGCAACACCAAGATCATGGGAGTATGTTGATAACATATTTTTGCTGCGCACACACATGCACAGACAGTAAACATGCTCCACAGGTACTGACAAAATTATCCGCTCAACATCTGCTCAACAGGAAGTGATGCATGCGCTGCGGCAGACCTGGCACACCACTTGCTTTGTGTGTGCAGCTTGTGGAAAGCCCTTTGGAAACAGCCTCTTCCATATGGAGGACGGTGAGCCGTATTGTGAGAAAGGTAATGGAGCCACCAGCTATGTCTGTCACTAATTTTTTACAAGTTTGCTGTATACTGATTAGTTGATAAAATGTTTCTGTCAACAGATTATATTGCGCTCTTCAGCACAAAGTGCCATGGCTGTGACTTCCCAGTTGAAGCAGGAGACAAATTTATTGAAGCTCTTGGCCACACATGGCATGATACCTGCTTTATTTGTGCGGTAGGTTCAGAACCGGTTTGTTAAAGCACTTGCCCATATGGTTTATAAATAATTCAGCACCGAGTTTGAATTATGACTCTATGCATTTCCGTCCCGACATACAGGTGTGCCATGTGAACCTGGAAGGACAACCTTTTTACTCCAAGAAGGACAAGCCCTTATGCAAGAAGCATGCACATGCCATCAATGTGTAGACGCTTCAGCATTGCATCAAAGGTTGTCAGTGAAGGAACTAAATGCAATTAATACATTTGCATGTGTGGTTTTATGGCAAAACACCAGTGCCTATCCAAATGACACAAAACTAATATAAAAGACATACAGTATATTAAATAGCATATTAGTAAGATGATGAACCTAGACATTTTTAGGTCATTCTTTGTCTTTATTATAACCCTAATACATTTGCATACATGCACTTGTTTTTTTTTTTGTTTTTTTTGGTTTGGTAAATTTATGCAACATGCAATTTTTTTTGTGATATTAGTAACTAAAACCTTAATTTGAAAGAAGTCAATATTATACGTGAATGTTGAAGATTGAAAAAGCCTGAAAACGTCTATGCATATTATTACGCCTTAAAAATTAAAGTAAACTTTAATGTGTTTTTATTCCATAACGGTTTGTTTTCTTGAACAATAACGAGGCCTATAGATCCCTGACTTGCATACAAAAGAATGTTAAATAGATTGAGACTGTATGTTGTTCTGCAGTCTTTTTAATATCGAATGGGTGTTTTTTGTGTTACTAATCTTGTTCATTTGTGCTTTTAGTGTGTGGGAAAGCAAGTGAGCCAATTCATGCATACGTGATGTCAACATTAGCGTTATGTGTCATATTTTTATCAACTCGTTTTAAGAATGGGAGCAGGGCATCTGAAAATGTAACACAGTTTATTTTAATTTATTAATTGTTGCCCTCACAGTGTACGCAAGACATAGTTAGCTGTAATAATGTCCAGCTCTCAAGGAGTATTTTTTTTTTCAGTTGTTCATTTTTTTGCCTTGTCACCTATGATAGTTGATTTTTGTTGTTATTTATTGTGCGCAAAACCTCAATATTTACAAAATCTTTGCAAATGGTGTTCTGAATTTGCATGGATAATTTACTTGTTTTCTTTGCCAATTTTTTAATAAATACTTTCATTATGTAGCAAGACAGAGGCATACACCGGATGCAAGTTGTATTGTAACAGTTGGGGTACATGAGACTTTTTCTCTGTGGGTATATGCTACCCAAACTCTGATGTACAACCTTAAGATAAAGTAAAGATTTTGCTTCATGCCTAGTTGCTATTAAAGAACATTATGGTAAAACATACTGAGATTGCAATTGTAGACACTTATGTTTTCTATGTTATGTTGGTATTTTATGCATACAATTGACTTAAAATAACTTTTATTTAGAGATACTTTATAATTGTGTCCTTGATTTATGTATATTTCACTGCCATATATTGAAGTTAATGTAACCTACCACATCAGCTGACGTTTTCTTAAGGCGACTTTTAAATTTTGGCTTCTTTTTTTAAATATTACTAACAATGGTTTGGCTCGACAAAATTGTCTCTCTTAAATTTAATAAATTGTTAGCTTCTTTTTTTACACAAGATTAGTAAGTTACTTTAAATTGCATAACAATATAGCAGTGTTGGGTTCAGAAGTGGGAATCTTTTTAGCATTGTTCAAAAACAGATGTATTTGATGTAATTCAATGCTATTGAATGTACAAGTAATGTATTATCTCAAAATATGTCATCTGCTGTATTCTGCAGTTCACCTGGGAATTACTGAGACAAAGGATTGATCCATCATTACATAAAGTTGCAGATCCTCCAATAATACAATAAAGAACCATATACAGTATGTCTTATGTGAAACTCATTTTTATAAATATGACATTCTGGGATATATGTTAACAAGTGTCTTTAATTTATTGGTATTTATGTATGATTATTTAAACTGAGATGCAGCTCTACAGGATACTGTAGATTTACTTTTTGAGCAAGGCTGTTTTTTTTTTATTTTCAAAGTGAAATGAAAAGCTAGTAATAGTGTTCTCTTCCTTTGTATTTGAAATGATCTTTTATTTTGTGCTGGAATCATATTATTCATATTGTGTGTTCCACACAATCAAATGAAACATTTAAAGCCATTTTAAAGAATGTATTGGCCTATTCAAAAATGGCATATAAAAGATCTTTCTAATTGAATGTAAGTATAATGTATATCATTCATATATGAATTAAAAATCAAATAAAACAATGACATATAAGAAATAAGCTTTAAGTATTATAATATACGTAGGGCAGTTAAGGAAAAAAATTTAATGTATTTTTTACTGATGTGTGTGCAGTTATTTTCCCTCAAAAAGGTGTCACCCAAACATCATGTTCTCTTAACTGGGATATCGTTTTAATATAAAACGGACCAATATTGTCCTAGCTAATAGTATGATTTTATTACTATGAAACTGTCAGATGAGTGTTTATGGAAACGTTAAGGTCTCGCGCTCTTCGGCAGGGGGCGCTGGAGAGTCGGTGTATCAGCGCTCGCGGCTCGCAGTCAGTGTAGTAAGTGTAGGGCGCTCTTCGGTGATGGTCAGTGCCCTTAACAGACCTCAATCAGAGTCCATCACGATCGCAACTACAAACGAACCCCTCTGAGTTGCTGGAGAGCGCAATAAATTGACGGAGTACACGGAAATAAGTTTCCTTGACAATCTTTTCGGTAAGTGAAATGGAAAGTGTTAGCTTGGCTATGCTAAACGCTGCCTCGCGAAAGTTTGTTGCGCTGAATTTTCCATTTTCCACGTAATGTTTTAAACGCGTTAAAAAGGCAAAAGCGTCTGCCATGGGGTGTTATATTTTTTCAATACGCAGCGAACAAATGTAAAAGGCTTGAAGAAAAAAAATGATAAGCGTTGAAGCGGTTATTACGTGATTTTGCGAGGAGATTTCCTCAAGAGTGGAGCGAGTTGTATGATAGCTAGTGTGCTATCGCCGTTAGCAAGCTAAAATACATTTAAATCCACTTCCATAACTCCGATTAAGGGTCGTTTGGATTTAAAGCAATACAGTGTCTTTGTAATCTGTGTTTTTTAACATGTTTAAAATAACATTGATCTGTTTTGAAGAAAATGTCACGGTTTGTAAAAGTCCGAGTAAAAAGTTATTAACGCGACAGTCACGTAATGCTAGCAGCAACTCCCCTAATAATCTGACAGCTGTGTGTTGTTCATCTTATGGAAACTGTTTCCCATTTTATGTTTGTTTCTTTTCACCGTACAATATCGTGCTAATTTGTTTTTTGTATATTATATATTTTTTTAGGGTGTTGTTTTGCTCACGTAGCCGCCTCTCAATACAAAAAAGCTGCATTCGGGTTATTTTATCGGTCTGCGTGGGTTTAAGGAAAAGCAATACGTTTAAATGATGGTGGTTTAGCTGTACATTTTGTACTGCTTTCCATATTTTAGTCTCTCTTATGTCCATGCCTTTAGCCCGCTCAATACAAAAGCTGCTTTTAATTTATGGGTTCTGGGGGGAAGGGGGTCTACTCAGCTTCTTTACCTTCTCAAGGAGGTCAAAAAACAGATGGTAACACTGCCTGTGAAGCAGTCTGCCTCGAGAGGCCTGAAGGAGAGAGGCTTAGTCTGAGGAAAATTGATTTATTTTAGAAAATTAAAGCTTAAGGCTCGTAATATATACATGCCAGACATCTGTGCATTCCAGAGCTTGATGCAGGATCTCTTCTGAAATAAATATCAATATCTGAAGACCTGTGCTGATGAGAACAAAACCAGGGTGTGTTAATAAAGTGTCTTAAATTCTGTCATCATTTACTCACCCTATTATGCCCTGTAGGTTTTCGGAGGTGTTAGCTAGAATATTAGGGAGGAAAGTCACTATTAATGTTCACAGTATTTTTTTCCTGTACAATAAAACTTTATAATCTTTTACATTCTTCGTACAGGTTTGGTTTGGAATGACATGACGGTTGGTTAAGTGTAAACAAATGTATGCATTTCTATGCAAAACGGTGACATCTTGTATGTGCTGTCTTGTTATTTGTAGCATGTGACGGTGTATTTACAGTAGTTGCTACAGCAATTGTTTGTTCAGTCTAACTTTGAATGTTAATTAATGATCAATTGTTATGCAGATGTGATGGTCATGGTGAATAGACGGTTTAGTGTTGGGGTTTTCTGTCCAAAAAGGCATTTGTTTTTGTATAAACACCCAGTTTTATAAATATCTCTTTAGGAAAATAATTTGTTTCTGTTAAGTTCATTATATACAGTTAGTTTTTCATTATCAGGTCATTATTAATATGTTTTAAATTATACACTGCTTTTCTCGAAACATATCCACAGACCTCTAGCAATCTCTTGGAGGCCATTCACAATCAAAAAATGTATGTTTTACGTCTTATTAAAATATATATTCAGTTTGACTCTATAGATAAAGTGTGAAAATCAATGACTTAATTGCATAAAAGGCTGCAATAGCATGCAACGATAAACACAGATGTTTTTCCCCTTCTATCAGTTTTTTTAAATATCAGCCAGGCCCAGATTGAGTTGCCCTGGAGCCCTCTTGGAGTGTGTTTCAATCTCAGCCACAGTGCGAGGTATCGGATTGCAGTGTGAGTCTGTGGCGAGGTGGCAGCGCGGGAAGACTGGAGGGGAAGAGGGGGGTGTGGGGGCGGGAGGGTTAAGAGGCAGTGTAGATCAGGTTTCACATCCCTGCCTGCGTTCCTCAGGCTGCTGCGCCGTCTAAAGTCAATCCCCCACCCTCCCTGATTCACTCTGGAGACAGGATGGCTAAGCAAGAGGGAAAAACACACAGAGTCACCTCAGACCTGGCCCTGAATGTATCACCCATCCCATCATAAAGGTGCTGATGTATCACCCCCACCATTTAGTCATATCATTCCGATCTAAAAGGTGGAAAACGAATCCTAGATGAGAACAGCCATTTGATACACGCTGCTGAGCTTTTATTGAACAGACGTTTCTTTAACACTGTAGGATGAGGAGTCCTCTGTGCTTGTGCTTCCAGTGGACGGCAGGGAAGAGAGGGAGAGCCATTGATTTCTTTAACTCTTTCTACGCCACTGTTGGTTAGTGTGATGGCAGATCAGATAAAGATAGATTGGATGAAGCTATGCAGTGGGAGGCCGGTGCAGTGCTGGAGAGTGGTCTCTGT
This sequence comes from Enteromius paludinosus, assembly GCA_032361165.1. Lineage (NCBI taxonomy): Eukaryota > Metazoa > Chordata > Actinopteri > Cypriniformes > Cyprinidae > Enteromius > Enteromius paludinosus. The sequence continues at coordinate 10,045,943 of JAUMHQ010000070.1, forward strand.
TTATTCAGTATGCCCCAGCTGTCCTTTAATGGTATTGATCTGCTTTAAATACACTTGGCTATCGGAGTAAATTATTTAGAGTGGCACCGGATAGGATGAATTCTGTAATGGGTTGGGTTAGTGCAAAGACCACCAAAAAGATTTCTGTCTGGTCTTGTAATGAGTCACAATGCTTGTTTACCGTTTTATTTAGAGAATTTAATTTGGTTGTAGAGACCCAGATAATTGAATTACACGTGCCTGTATTTTATTTTATTTTTTTAATGGCATGTAATGAACATCTTGTGATGAGTTGTAATGCCCGGAATGCCTTTGATACACCAGACCTTGCTTATGCCAGCACTTTTTTTTTTATTTGTACAGCAACCAGTCTAATTCCAGGCTTTAGATATAAGCTTTTGATATTGTCTCTCTGTTCTGTTTTTAAAAAAGCTGATGTTAAAGGAACAGAAAAATGAAAACGCACCAACTCTCAAGCCATCAAAGATGTAGATGAGTTTGTTTTAGGGATGCTCATTTTGGTTATTTCTCGTAACCGAAAACTGACGCTCATTCACCGATTATTACTGGTTAACCTAACAACATTATTTAAATTAGAATTTTTAATTTAGAAAGGATAAGCGTCTGTGACCCGTTAAAAATAGTAATATGTATTTTCTGCGGATTCATTGTAACGTTACATGCGCAAAAACTTGCAAACAACAGAAGACGAAGATTTACGTGATCATATCTATTTCATATCATACGCCTGCAGCACTTTTGCGAACAGAGAAAAAACATTATAAAGGATAAATAGGCCTCTACGAGAAACATCTAGCTATTTTACATTAAAAAATAAATCAAGAAAACAAAAGAAAAAAGTTAGCAACAGTGACCCAATTAATGTTGAAGATGGCAACGTCCATAAAAGTCCCTTTCTGACATGACAGGAGTCCAATCGAGGCGCGAGTTCTTTCATCAAACCTTCATTAACCGACAGCAGCTTTGGGCGAAGAGCGGAGCATTTGAATCGCGCATTGAACACAAAACTGACGAGAGCGGCTCCGGTGGAAAACTGACGAGATCTAATAAAACTTTCAGATGACACGCAGCTCATTTCTCCATCACTATAAGTTACCCAAAACACATATAAAAACACCTGGTAGATGTGCGTTTGTGCAGCAGAGTGGCTCTCTTTAGCAGTGAATGACGTGTCCTGTTCCGTTCACACAGCGCGTGTGCTCCGAGAACGCGGTTGTTAGTCCTGAACATTTCCAGGTGAGTTCCGTTACAGAACGCTGTGTCACTCCCTGTATTAGAACTCAACAACTGTGTTCTGCTGCTGTGTGAATGTGGTCAATAAAACACAATTTTATATAAGCTATGAGTAGGTAATATACTGAAATAAATAAATAAAATGACCTTTTAAACCGTTTAACTGATTGTATTAATCAGTCAAGATTCATATCGGTCAGTTAACGGTTAAACGGTTAAAATGAACATCCCTAGTTTGTTTCTTCATCACATCCTATTTGGAGAAATGTAACATTAGCTACATAACTTGCTCACCAATGGTTCATCTGCAGTGAATAGGTGCTGTCAGAATGAGATTTAAAACAGCTGATAAAAACATCTAAATAATACACAAGGGATCTGCATGACTCCTGTCCATCACATATTGTGCTTGTGCAATGAATCCATCATTAAGGCATTTAAAATGTAAATGATAACTTCTGGCCATATTAACAATGCTTTCTTCTGTTCTGATAATTTTCTCTGAACTACACTGGTAACCCAACCAAGTAACCAAAAAGCTTAGTTATTAGTATACAGCGTCAGATGAACAGCCTTCAGTTTTTTCAGCACGTTCACACCCTGCCAAGTTTTCTTTACACAGTATGCAATTTGGCTATAAAAACAAATATGAATGTAGACTATGCAAAACAAACAAAAATAGTTTGTTCGCATAAAACTTTAACACAGTCACTAAATTAATGGATATTAAAGAAAAAGCCACAAACTTTTTGTTAAAGTTTCAGAGGTCAATCCCGGATTAATGTCACTCTTAAATGTCACTCACCTTCTGTTAGTACTGTCTGTTAGTATTGTGTATCTAAATACTTGCTTTACTTTCAATTTCTTACATTTGCGAATAAGAATATGTCTAAAAAAAATCTAAATTATGCACTAACAGTAAAACACCTCATATTCTCTTCTATATTTCAGAGTTTTGTGGTACTATGCCAGAATCCAAAAGCCATTTGGACATTCAGCCACCTGGATCCGAATGACACCTGTAGCCAGCCTCCATGCTTACCAAACACTATGCCAACATGCTTCACAGAAATGGATTTTCTGTACGGTAAGGAAACCTCTGCTAAAAAAAAAATGCCACTTCTTCTGACTTCCCCTGCAGTAGAAAGCAACCAAGAAGGGTTTTATGTGGTGATTACATGACCACAGTAGATAAAAATGCTCCCTACATCAGAGATGGCCAGACTACAACAAATGGTTTCCATATGTTTAGATCTGGGAATTCATTTAAAAAAAAAAATTCATGTCAAAGTTCATCCATTTGTGGCTGGTTTCCAAGGCAAGAGCCCTACCCAGTTTCTCTCACACCTTCAGGTGCAGACTTATTGTCAGCAGATGCTCAGCTGTGAATTATTCTGATAGGAAAATGTATTTTCTCTTAAAGAAGTAATGGGATTAACGATGATGCAAGGCTGAAAATGATATTGGTTCAAATTTGAAGACTAGTACTGTAAGTCTCTGCATTGGACCCGTCTTTAATCAAACCACAGCACAGCCAAATGCTTAGACCTTTTGTGTGTGGCAGGTAATGGAAAATAAACGTGCAATAAACCTCTGCTACTTCAGTAATTCCAGGAAATTTGTGGACTTTTCCATCTCCATATTTGTTCGTATATAAATTCCAAGAGAAAAATAACAAATTTGTCTCTGTTTAAAAGCAGAGAAATATTATAATTCTGTGCATTCTTTTTGGGAACTGATCTATTTATGATGTCACCATAAAATCAAGAAAAAATTCATATAATAGTCTGAAAAAGTGGTTCTCAATCCTGGTCCGGATCGGTGATGTCCAATTCGCAGTGCGAATACGTTCGAACAGAACAAATGACAAGCGAAACATACGTAATGTGCAGAGTGGGGGATCTAGCACAGCATTTAAGTGTGCGAGACGTAATTTAAATCGTATTCACTTATTTACAGCGCAAATCCGTGAATGAATGTTCCGAAGTGAAGTAAACTTTAACAGACACTGTGTAGGGACCATGTCGATTGGAACACAGCTCCTGCACGGAGCTCTCTTCTAGTGAGCTGATTATCAGAATCAGGTGCGTTAACAAAGAGAGACATACAAAATATGCAGAGCGGGGACCAGGGTTGAGAACCACTGGCAGGGGCGGAGTGGCAATCGGGACAGTCGGGACTTTTCCCGGTGGGCTGTCCGAAGGATTTACACATCTTGGGAATGAGAAATGAGTTTATCCAATGAACCGATTGCAGGTCAAGTCTTAAAATAAATGAATTCACGTTATTTTGGGTGTGTTTGGTTCATTTACAGCCCTGTTATAAAAAAGTGTAATTATTACCGTCATGGAGAGAGATATGTAGGGGAGGGACTTATTAAAATGGGATGGGTCGAAAAGGTAAGAGTTTTCCCGGTGAATTTTAGTGCCCCACTCCGCCCCTGACCACTGGTCTAAAACATTTAATAAGTAGCAAATAAAGAGGCAGTAATAGTGAAAAGTGTTCCCTATTCTAAAGTGTTACCAAAAGTTTTTTTCCTAAGTAACTGTAAAAGTAACGACAAACCATGCATTTTGGTGTAATTAGTTCAGTTATAAAGCACAATGGTCAAATCTGTTTTGTGTTTCACAGATGAGCTGTTCTGATTTTAGTCTGTTGAGCTGAGTTTCTTAACTTCTCAGCCAAAATGTGCTCAAATTTTGGGGGCTTTGTTCTAGAAATGGTGTCTCAACCCATTACCCCTCCAGAGGAATATGGCCAAAGGAGCTCATATTGCACCCAAGTGCTCTACAGATTAACTTTTGTTCTTCTACCACGATCCACTGCTGTGTCACCAGTCTTGTGCTACCTTTAAAGTCTATGCTTGACTGAGTCTCTGTGGTGCAGCTGCTTGACAGTGATTGGTGTTGTGTCAGGAAGAGATGTGGGACTTTGGTGAGGATGAGAAGAAGAGAGGATGATAGAAGAGAGAGAGTTGGTCGTGGGGCACATCTCAATGTGCCTAAGTATTCTTATGCTAATCCTTTCCCGGGATGAGGCGCAAAGCAGCCAAGCAAACAATGGCAGCGGAGCCAGAAAGTCTGCCCTGCAGTCTAGCAGGCCTTGAAAGGCATGTTGGGCATAGCGCCGACACTGAGGGAAGGCAGCTTCCAGTACTGGGAGCCCTGCTGTAAGGAGAGGCCCCAGGAGGGACCAGAGACCCGGGCCAAAGCAGGCCAAGAGAGCGGGGGCGAGGGGGAGACAAACACCAGACCCCTCTGCTTGTCATGCAGGCTGTAGTTAGAGGTGATAAGAAAGGCAAGATGAGATTTATTTCACAGATATGTCTATTTCTTAATATTATCAAACATTGGCTTTTTCATCTAGTTGTAACCCCCACCCGGACTGTCATTTATGTTGGGTTGTTGACTTTAGGGAACTCTTGAATTATGTTTTGCACATTAGAAAGGTCAGATATGATTCCCTCTTCAGGGATTGAGAGAGATTCGTGGTCAAGCATAAAGCCTAAAAGTATACTTGGGATGACTGCATTCCATGCACTGTGTGATGTAATTTTTGGTGTCAGCGTAAATGTGTACAACAGCATACACGCAAGGTGAAATGTTTAGACAGAAGAGTGCCAAACTCATCCATCTGCGCCTATCCAGTACATTTTAAAAGCTGTGCACAAAATGAAGCAAAGCCAGGCCTTAAGGTTGACTCCAAAGGTGGAGTCCCCATACAATACCCCTATTCATTCAGCCTCCTAACATAAATTTATGGCGCCATCAAAGCCTTTCAGAGGGCAAAGCTCCAGGAGTGTCTGATGAAACACTGAAACATAGTGTGCCTTATATATTACTTTTAAAGATCTGTGATACTTTTGAAGCAATGATAGTGATAGATGTCCATTTAAGACACGACTGCTGGTCTCCAAGGTTTAGCAGTAGATTTAATCTGTCTAATATTAAAAATGTAGTAAGCTTTTTTTTTTTTCTCTCCAGACTTTGTGTATGTGTGTGGATCCAAGATTTGTCTTCAAGTCAGGACCTGATCCAACTTGTTCAGCCATTCATGTATGAAACAGCAGAATAAAAGTTTATTTTAATTGCAGAATGAGAGTAATTGCTTTTATTTTCTAGGTGTTTAGGATGTTATTTTGAACATTCTATTTATTAAAAAATCCTAAAAACATCGCCTTTGCAACAACTGTTTTGAAACATGGATAACATGGAGTACCAAATCAACATATTACAACAGTTTCTAAAGGATCATGTGACTCTGAAGACAGGGTCTTTCAAAACTGGTGCCTGATACCTTTAAACATCCTCCTGTTTTGTGTTTCCTCTCTTCTCACTCTTTCAACCTTGCATGTTGTGGGGTTTTAGCTCTAAATTTAATTCCTAAAGCAAATGACAAACTGTTCTGTTCTGCGTATCCTTTAATAGAACATAGCTTTGCACACCTATACATTTAACATAGCTCCGTTTTTTTTTTTTTAATGAAAGTGATGCCACCTGGTAAGTTGTGAGGTATCTTGGCAGCAGGCCTCAAAGCTAGCCTCAGTCTCTTGTTTCTGTGAGTAAGTGCCTACACAGTTATCTTGTCCCCTTACTTTGCGGAGGCTAGCTTTGTTCCCTTGTTATCCGGTCAGGGATGTGTGAAAGTGGGGCACAGGTCGGGGCTCTTTGTCCCCCTTGGGCAAATCAGAAGTGACAGACATCGGCCCACTCCGCCACTTAATTTGTCCCCCCCTTCAGGACAGACTTCACTCAGGGCCACTAATTGCAGCGAGACGCACAGGCCTACAAGGGAACAGACACATCACGTTATTAACGCTGGAAGGGGCCAACGGGGTAATTGCGGAACATCCTTCATCAAATTATTTGGGCATGTTTCAGCATTCAAGAGTAGCGCCGGCCTGACGGGTTGAGGGGTCAACCCCCGAAAAAACAAGGGGGCAATGATGTTCAGTGCTACCAAGAAAAATTACAGCACTGCCTAATGAAGTCTGTTTTTTTTTTTTTTCTTGTAATATTGAGTAATTACTAAGCCATAGATGATTTTAGACTTCTTTTTTTTTGTGTTTGTAGACAATGTGTCTAGAAAGATGCATTGAGACGTGTATGATCTGCTCATCACATATTCTTTGTTTCTTTCATTATTTTAGTGCCGTGGACCCCATGAGGAGGGATCTCTGAGTTTCTAGTGCCATCAGCATCCCCCAGCTCTTCCTCTCATTCTCTGCACCTCTTCAGCCATAATCTTTTCAGTTCCACCTGTGTGTTAGTATTTACTGGGATTTCAGGTGCATAAGCAGCCGTCATCACTGATCTCATCCTCAACCTAAAGGTTACCACGACGCTCTTTGAAGATGGCGCAGCTTTTATATGTCACTGTGGTTTTGGCTGAAGTCTGCCTGCTTCTGAGGCTCTGTACTGGAGGTAAGGGCGTTTTCTTTACTCCACACCTACGTCCTTCTCTTCATCTTGCATTTACAGTGCCTTATCTTGTATTCGTGCTCTTCACATAAACCAAGCATAGTCATATAAGTGGCATTCAATCAAGGTGTTTGTCAAGCCTTTTTCTATGAAATCTCAGCTCTAAGAATTGTTATATATGAACACTTCACATAAATGTTATCTCCAGAGCTACTGTGAGAGCTCACCTCAAAAGCATTTCTGAAAGGAGAGTTTATCTAAAACGTGCACAGGCAGTAATTATCATGCAATATCACACAGAATGGCTGTGACTTAACTATAGTCTCATGCTACAGGTAATTTAATTCCACAGATAGGACACAGAATTTTACAAAAAATAAGAATGCATTGCTTTGTTTCCTGAAGAAATTGAATACGATGTAATGTTGTAAATTGTTATATTTTCATTTGAACACAATGTTTTTGTGATTTTAAAGTTGGTTTAGGGTAAATTCCTAAATCACTTTCTTGAAGGTACACGTTTAAAGCTGAGACACACTGGTTGGGATTGAGTTTCACATTCTCTTGCATCTATTTGTTGGGGGCTTTGATGTGATTGCAGTAAACCAGGGCAGGAATCATATGTGCCCGTCTGAACGTTTCCATATGCTTAATAACGTGATGTTTACTGATGTCAAAGAAAACTGATATCTTTGTTTAATAAAAACGCCCTCCCTGAGACAAACCGATGGTTGCCTGTGAACAATCAATGAGCTGTGAAGGCAAACAGCAACAGCCGATTACTCTGAATACAGCACAGAAAAAAAAAGAGCCTACTGTTTTATATTTTGGCTCAGATTGTTTATGTTAACATACTTTAACTCTGAACTTCTGCGTAAAACAATACTTTGTGCTTTGGGTTCAAACACCCTCTGATAACTCTGAGGTATGTTTACTCATGCCAGTGAGTTCAAAAGACATCTTTCCCATTGTGACTCACTCCTGAACCATGGGCCTTTCAGAGGCCCCCCACTAAAGGAAGCTGTTGAAGTGATTGTTGCCGCTCTCTCTTCCTTTTTTAGCACATTAACCATTTCCTCTATGGCACTTCACAATTGCTAGTTGGTAAGAACTATTCCAAACACACTGTGATGTCCGGAAATACTTGGGCCTTCTTTTGCCGTTGATGTTCAGATTTAAGCCCCTAATTAGTAGATTTTAGATATTACAAGAGGATTGCTTGCTTTCTGTTCCACACCGACTATAGAACTTTTTTTCATTAGGCTACATTTATATATTAAATATATATTTATATTTAATTTTTTCACTTGTTTTATTACAAAGAAATTCGCTTACATTTTTGAATAAACAAATGAAGTGTTTGTTTTAATGTGTATGTTTAAGAAGTTTTGAATGAATCATATTTAGTCCACACTAAAGAATGAACTCTGTTTTTGAATAGCTTAGTTAGAGAGAATGAAAAGTGGTCTCGTAACATGCAGAGTAGTCAGATTTTCAAACGGCTCAGTTTTCCTTTTAGAGTTCATATTATATCAAACATCAGTCTAATGTCCTTTGTCAGTGTATTTTTGCACAGATGCAGCAGAAAAGTAGGAGATGGTTGAAACCAGAGATGCCAGGACATTTGACTTCTCGATGCGCTGTTGTTTCTCTTAGTGTTACAGTTGTGTAACGGCTAGTTAAATACCTCTATAGTATATCTTTTTTACCTTGCTCATCAGATGCACCCATGAGATGCAATTTCAGGCAGGTGTCTGCACCGCTGAAACACAATCTTAAAGAAAAAGAGGTGACATTGGCGACTGAAAGCCCTCAATTGCCTCCAATAGTGCAACAGACTTTTTTTTTCTCTCTCAAGCGATTGTGCACTTGTACCTGGACTGAATAGTGAATGAGGTTAGCACTCCTCCTAGGGGAAAAGAAAATATGTTTTAAATGCAGGCAGGCATTTAATTTGCTGAGGTGAACATATAACGAAGAAACGACACAATTTATTTCAGTATACTGACTTAATTTAGCTTTGTTTAATGCACAGTTCTCTTCCAAGTGGCATGTGTGAGGATTAATGTGAAGTGGGACATAGTCAATGAATCAATGCATTGCTGTGTAATTCAGCTTTGCTGTTGACTGAAATCTATTTTTGATTTTCTTCTTTTGCTGTCCTTTCCTTTTGCTCTTTTTCTCAAGTGAGAGAGCGAGGGTAATGGTGTGTATCTGCTGAAGTCTCATTATGGGGAGATGATCTGCCAGACCTCAGACTCCACTGTAACTGGCGGCAAAATTAGGCACACATGTGAATGTGGAGGCTCTAATGGGCCCCTCTGACACATCAGTCATCGCCCACAACCAGTCACAGGCCAGCAGTGGGCAGAGATTCTTTGCCCAGACAGAAGGACTGTTTACAGCTATTTTGAAGAGTTTTGAAATCCTAACATTGTCGTACAAGTTGCACATTTCTGCCATGAAAGATTTTTGTGAAGTTACAGTAAGAAACAGATCCTTCAATCCCAAAGTAATTTCTCAAGAACTGACCCGGAGCGGTGAAAATGGAGAAGAGGAGTAAAGAGTGACGGAAAGGGATACCTGGGTTCCTCTTTGGGGCTTTTCCCATTTGATCCTTGTCCAGCTATCCTTCTCCTAATGCAAAATTTCCATCCTAGCCCTGCGTATCAGGATCTGCCGTCATAAAGGGGGACTGTCTCCCTTAGCCTGCATGGGCTCAAGGCCACACAACCTCTTACATTTGCTTTATGAGTGGCTCAATTACTAAAATGACCTCACTGAAATCCCTTGCGAGTAGTTGAATGAGATTAAGTCTAGACAGTGTAATTCTCTTTAAGAGTTGATTTTTATTGTTTAGTATAGCAACCTTAGACAGTGTTCGCTCCACTTAAGAAGTAAGAAAGATATGGAGTCTGTCCGCACCCTGAACGAGAGCACTTGAGAGGCTAAGTGCGTCATTTAGTTTGCGGTCTAGAATCGTTCTGATAGACTGAGCGTATCAAAGGCAGCATCTCGCAGCTTCACGGGTGTTATCTGGACATTTAACTGCACTGCCTCCATCAGCTCTGTTTTCTCAGGGTGTTTCTCCAGCAGTCTTGTTTGTTTTGTGATCAACGGTTTTGTTAATGTTTCTAGCTGTCTCGCATTTCGTTTTTGACTCCCATAATGCTATTGGAGACCACCACAATTTCTTCTTTCCACACCATCCAGATTTAATGTAAATATTATAAAGGAGATATTATAAAGTAAGTATAACAAAATTGTTCAGAATCTGCAGCTTGAACTAGAGTTGTTATATAAACAGCAGTAATGACTCTTAACGATTTATGTCTCCAGAACCGCATTGCATAATATGGATTGTGGAATGTTAAATGGATATTTCACCCAAAAATGAAAACTTTTAATCACCCTCATGTCATTCCAAGCCAAAAACAACATTGGACCCTAATGACTTTTTATAGTCAGAACGAACGACACATTTTTCAAAAATTTGGCAGAGGAGAAAATAAGTTATACAGGTTTGGGGCAACACAAGGGCAAGAAAACTATAACAGAATTTTGATTTTGGTGTGAACTATCTCTTTAAGCACCCACAGAATGGTAAAAATCCATTTTAAAGCATCACATTTATTCAGTATTACAGTTTTGTTTAGCCGGGGGACATTCAACAGTTGCAAAGCAAACTGCTGTAATATGGTTTCACGTTAGTAAAAATATTTTTTCATGATGATACCATATTTCTAATAGCATTTCTTTCAGGCTGCCTATTTTGTTAGGCTCGTACTGTGTTTATATTGAGTTGTATGTACTCATTAATCACATTTTCAGTGTATGTACGTTGTAGGTGATCCATTAAACTATGCAGTGAATCGAAGAGCAACAGAAGCTCATTTATCGTGCCCAGCTCTCTATTTAATCACTGAGACCTAATAGAATTTGTCCAAGAGGAAAGTCCATTCTAATTGTAAGATCAGCAGCACACGGGAGTCTAAGACAGACTAGTAATAGGATCTGAGGATGGAATGCAGCTGATAAAGAGAGCGCCATGTCGCCCTGCCGCCCAATCTCTCAAACTGCTGCTTTGTGAGTGATTAGCTGTTTTTAGCTGTTTGAAGGTCTTGACTGGATTGGAGTCATGCTCAACAGAAAGCTACAGTAATACACGCTCATGCACTGTGGCATGATGGTAAGACAGTGAGATCAGTAGTGACATGTCTCAGAGGCATTTATTGAACTGAAATTCAAATAAAAACCGAAATAAGTGGTTGTGAGGATGTGAAAAAGAATACAGGGAGACAGGCATACAGGGAGGTAATGTGGTAGTTGGGTAGGAGGAATGAAGGATGGTAGCTTTTAACCTTGATGTACTGTTCAAAGTTTGTATATAAATATTAGGGGTTGGCGATATGGAAAAAATATCATATCACAATTTTTTTCTCGGGAAATCACGATTTTTATCCAGATTCTTTTTCAAGTTGGTTTTTTAAGACTATTGGAAGGGGTGGGTGATATGCAAAAATATCATGATTCTTTGTCATTGATTTTACCATTTTGAAAAGTTGTCTGAGCAGTACAAGACAAACTAATTCGCCTTTTTTATAACAACAAAGCCTTTCAAGGTACCAAAGTATAAAATAAAGAAGGGTAGATATTTAGGCCCAAATGAGCAAAGATAAAAATAGTTGTCATTTTCTCTTTGTTATCCGAATAGATACACATTACAGATAAACATAATATGAATAAAACAAACAGTGCTTTTATTTTTCGGGAAGAGTAGGTGTATTCAGCAGTATTGAATTAACAAACATGAAAGCTGAAACTATATACGTCTACACTACATCCATCGTTTACTCTCTCTCAGCTCGTTTTTATCTGAAGCTACTGTTTGGTCACTCAAAATATTGTGTTTAGCACAAGAAAAAAATTTATACAGGTTTGGGACAACATGTAAGTGAGTAATAATGACAATTATAATTTTTTAGTGAACTGTTCCTTTAAGGACAAGCGGAGACATGTTTAGTTCTGTCCCTTTAAGAGCTGCACGCATCTAATATACTGGCACGTTTTTCTCTTGATTGTTTACTATCACTTCAGACACAAGCAGCTGTGTTTAACGCTGTGTGTTTTGACAGTATTACCACAAGCACATGCGATAAATATCTTAGTTCAGTAATAAGGCGCTATTTGACAGGGTTGTAGTTAGGGAAGCACCGATCCACTGACGAGCTGCGCAAATCCACGCTGATAATGAAATTGGTTTGCGCAGCTCATCAGTGAACAACGGCAGTGTGTAGTATATACGGCTGAATGTGAAATCACGCACCTGATGGCATTTAGTGCTTATTACAGGAGTTTACTGACAAAACGCGCATTATAGATCGGCCGATCCAAATCGGTGCATCCCTAGTTGTAGTGCGCGCGCTTCAGGTGTACGTGCTGGAAAAGCACATCCGGACAGCACACATATGAAATGTTTAATCAGCAAGAATTTCAAGCAAATAATGCACTTTTGTGATTGCGAATAAGTGCAGTGTCCGGTAATTCTACCACTGAGTTAACACTGATGTGAATGTGTGTCACGTTGTGCAGCATATTAAGACGGAGATGATAAAATATGATATTCCTTAAACATCAGATAGTGGTAAAATTTTTATTGTCCACGATCAAAAATCGTCCTATCGCCCACCCCTGAAAATATATTATATATGCACTGGCGACTATCTTTTTGGAATCTTTCAGGATTATTTGATAAATGCCAAAGGAACTGAATTTCAACAAATATAAATATGTAAAGCAATGTAAATGTGATCAATTTCATCCATCCTTGCTAAATAAAAGTATTCATTTTATTTTTAAGAAATGTCCCTGACCCAAATTTTAAACCAATAGTGAGAGCTTTTGGAACCACAGGAATTGGTTTATTAACAACTACTGGTCATGTTTTTTGTTTGCTCACCTGGCCGTCCGTTGATTGTTATTGTTTTGTGGCTTACAGCGGGCCAGAATCCTGACCATGTGCTACAGGGCACTGGAGTGAAGCCTGGCTCACACTCCAGAAGGCCCGGCGACGACTCTACTGTGGCACCAGAGGATGCTGCACGCTTCCTCAGCTGCCACTGCTCAGGACACTGCCCTGATGATGCCAAGAACAACACCTGCGAGTAAGTGTCATAAGCCATGACAACTTTTAAGTGATTATTGCACGTTTACACTTAGCTTATAGGTATTGAAATTTATTTTATTTTTTTACCATAACAGGACAAATGGGCAGTGCTTCGCCATAATTGAGGAAGATGAAAATGGAGAAGTGATCTTAAGCTCAGGCTGTATGAAATATGAGGGCTCTCACTTCCAGTGCAAGGTAAGGAACGTTGTTTGTTGTGTTTTATGCCTAGATACCTTGTGTAATTAAATATCAGACTTTCTAAGTTTGGCCCATTTGATTATTTACAGGATTCGCAGTTTGCACAGACACGTCGAACCATTGAATGCTGCCAGTTTGACTTCTGTAATCGAGACCTAAAGCCAGAGTTACCACCTCGAGACACTGGTATGCTTTAATGCTAATTGCCTGGCAGATCATGCATACTATATAATAAACAAAATCAACATAAAATCTAGCTAGTTAAAATCGATTGCCGTGAAAATGGTAAGAATGGCTTGTCTGGGACAAATGAATTAATGTTTAGCATCATATGCCATAATTTTTCATCAAAATCATTAGTGAATAAATACATTAATGCATTAATGGTTTCCATTTTTTTAGAAAATTAAAACTTTTATTCAGCACGAATGCATTAAATGGATCAAAATTGCCTGTAATGGGCATTTATATTGTTTCAAAAATTATTATTATTTTATTTTTTTAAATATACAGATTTTTTTTTAATTTCTGTGTATGTATTAAATTTGGCAAAATAGTCATCTGACCTGCCCTGCTGATTGAGCCCTGACTAACCTAATGCCTTAATGATGGACATGTCTTTACAGAACCACCAGACCCTCACTGGCTGGCCTTCCTCATTTCAGTGATTGTCTGCTTCTGCACCCTCATCTGTGTCACTGTCATCTGTTATTACAGGTGAGATCATCACGGCACTGAAGCAACAAAACACACTAAAGCTCTTACATGTAATAGCTGCTTTGACTTGCCCATTTTTTTCCACATCATTGAACTGTAACTGCAATGCTTGCTATGTTTTTTCATAATACCTTTGAAAACCCATGCCACCCACATCATGGCCTGTTGTTGCAAAAGAGAGAACTTCTTTTACTGCAAGTAGGGGCAAGACTACTAACCATGGAAAAGTTTGCCTTCATAACCAATCAATCTTTTGGTATCTGTTTACTGTCAAAACGTGTCATGTTTTTAAAAAGAAAGCAAGCTCTCAGATTTCAAGTATAGCTGTAAAAAGATTTAGTTTTTGACTCTGTCCTCAGGTATAAGTGGCAGACAGAGAGGCAACGCTACCACAGAGACCTGGAGCAGGACGAGGCCTTTATCCCAGCAGGAGAATCTCTAAAAGACCTCATCAACCAGTCTCAAACCTCAGGCAGTGGCTCTGGGCTCCCCCTGCTGGTGAGAAATCAGAAAGGCAGACTGAAGAATCTCAGTAGGAGCTATAGGCGCTAATTAGTTTTCACCATGTTTCTGCTCGTTTTTTACAGGTGCAGCGCACCATTGCCAAGCAGATCCAGACAGTGCGTCTTATTGGAAAAGGCAGGTATGGAGAAGTGTGGCTCAGCCGGTGGAGGGGGGAGAAGGTAGCAGTGAAAGTGTTCTTCACTCGAGAGGAGGCCAGCTGGTTCAGAGAGACCGAGATCTACCAAACCGTGCTCATGAGGCACGAGAACATACTAGGTACACGTCAGATCATTCAAGATGATCTCGTTCATGTGTAGTGTTTGTTGTTGTATATCAGCTGTGTAACACAACTCTTTGATCTGTCTGAAGGCTTCATTGCTGCTGACATTAATGGCACTGGAGCCTCTACGCAGCTGTACCTGATCACGGACTACCACGAGAACGGCTCTCTGTATGACTATTTGAAGTTCACCACTCTGGACACGCAGGCCCTGCTCAAACTGGCCTACTCTGCAGCCTGTGGCTTGTGTCACCTGCACACGGAGATCTACGGCACGCAGGGAAAACCTGCCATCGCTCACCGAGACCTGAAGAGTAAGAACATCCTCATAAAGAAAAACGGCACCTGTTGCATCGCTGACCTCGGGCTTGCTGTCAAATTCAACAGGTGATTTGTTACTCTTCTTTCATTTTGAAGTGGTTCGTTCAGTCATTTTGAGGAAGTAACATTTTTTTCCGTTTGTCTCAGTGACACAAATGAAGTGGACGTCCCACTGAGCACACGTATGGGGACCCGACGCTATATGGCTCCAGAGGTCCTGGATGAGACTCTGAATAAGAACCACTTCCAGGCCTACATCATGGCGGACATCTACAGTTATGGGCTGGTTATATGGGAAATTGCTAGACGCTGTGTCACTGGAGGTATTCGCTGGCAGATCTCTCTTTTTTTTTGCTTTATACATCTGTTAAGAGATTTTTGATGACACTTTAGTATAGGTACCAATTCTCTTCCTATTAGCATGCCTATTCACATATTGGCTGTTTATTAGTAATATCAAAGCACATATTCTACATCCCTAATCATGCCCAATACCTAAACGTAACGGCTACCTTATTAACTATTAATAATAGTTACAGGAAACTAGGTGTTTGAGGAGTTCTCCATTTTGTCCGCCCCATTCTTATAATCAACTTTGAGGTGTGCATTGTATTTTGATCTAAAATGAAAACTTCCTGTTGTGGATGATTAGAGAATTGCATTCATCCAATGATTGTTTCCCAGGTATCGTTGAGGACTATCAGCTGCCATATTATGAGATGGTGCCATCAGATCCATCTTATGAAGATATGCTTGAGGTTGTGTGTGTCAAAGGACTGCGGCCCACTGTGTCCAACAGATGGAACAGTGATGAGGTGAGTCATCCAGCAGATGGCAGCATATTGACAGATTAGATTTTTAGAAGTTTGTAAAGCGCAGAAGAGAAATGTATTTAATGATCTAATACGAATTTGTCTCCCCAGTGTTTGAGGGCCATGTTAAAGCTAATGTCTGAATGCTGGGCCCACAATCCCGCATCGCGCCTGACCATCCTACGAGTCAAGAAGACTTTAGCAAAAATGGTGGAATCTCAAGACATTAAAATCTGAGTGGCTTTTATTTCGTTTTTGACATCATTGTCCACTTCACAGAGGAGGAAGAGGAGAGTTGGTGAGGGTGACATCTAACACCACTAACTATGAGATATAGCAAGCTCTCTTTCTCTGCTGGATTTGACAGTGGTGCCTTTGCTGCTTTCTGTGAAAGCTGTATCACTGCAAACTTGGATCAGAGGATAACTTTGACAGACTGAAACTGTAGAGTGGGAAAGATTGACGAAAACCCCACTGCCTTAAAATACACTCAAGTAATTCTGCATATGTTTCTTTAGATTCTGGGATAAACTTCCTGCCATAGGGATGAAATGCTGTTGACTTCTCATGGAATCTGTGTAAGGCATACTGTGATTGAATTGTATGATGTGTAATATATTATAGTAATAGATGAACTGACAACAGAGCAAAATATGCTGTCAATATAATCGCGTCCAGTTAAGAGCTGTTGTACACTGTCTGATGTGTGGCATTTAAAAATCATAATTTAACTATACAGAAATTCTTCTGCCATCCAGAAGAGATGCATGCTGGGGTTTTTTTTTTTGTTTGTTTTTTTTCAGTAGGTGCCGTTTAATTGATCAAAACGGTTGTTTAAACCATATACGGTTTGCGCTTTTTAAAGCATGGTATTTTTAACATCCTCAAAATGGAAAACATTCCCATTGTGCAAAATCCTTTGAGCATATATTTTCGTAAAGTGAACCAGCTGCCGATACATCTCATTTTAATTAGGGTTCTCAGAACTGTTCTTATTGACAGGTCGAGTGGATCTCCTCTTAGCAGCGATTTCCTGCTAAAATCCCCTTGAAAGTTGCCAAACTCAGTGTAGTGTTTGTTTGGGGATGGATTGATACATTCCTGAGTTCACTTTATTTAGAGATGCTGGGTGCTGATTTGTTTGGTATGGATTTCTATGAATGTGACACTTGAGGGTTTGGTGATATTCTAACCGTATGTCCTTGCCAATATTACAGATCTTGTGTTTGAACTGTGTTTAATGAGGAGGCTGAAGGTGAAGGGTACGACTGTAACATCTGTTAGTCATCAGTGCTTTATATTTCAGTAAGGGCTGCCAAAATACAGTCTTGGTAACTGGTACGATCCAAAACACACATTATTGTTGCATAACATGTTTACAGAACTTCCATGCAGATTGAATTTTATTATTCTTCAGGAAACGCAGTGTTGTGTTCTAAAAGACTTTTTTTATTCTCTGTGCCACTGAAAAGACCAATGTGATTTGTAATTGTTACAGAACAATTCACAATAGTTCTTTCCATCACTATCTGGACCCTTAAAGACAGGATGTGTGAAAATACAATGTGCCAGACTAAGGTGCTTTGTCAGTGCTTTCAGAACAGTATGCTGGGAATGCCAAAAGGGCATCTTGATTAAACAACAATAAATAATAGATCTATTAAAGGAAACAACTTCAGCATACTGTACAGTATGCTAGAAAAACGCTACATTTGGTGTATATGGAAACACATTTGTAGTAAAAAAATTGAATCTGTGAAAATGATCATCTATATAAAAACCTTTTCTGTGGCTAAAAGGGATTTTAAAATGGTAAGCTAGCTTTTGATTGCATTAAAGAAAGTGCAGTCATGGCTACTTTTTTTTTTTTTTTCCTTCTGTAATTCTGTCTGCATTTTCCCAAATGCTGAATTTTGCTTCTGTACTTCATCCAAAAACTGAGAATGCACCTCCCCACTGTAATCTGAGATATGAAGTGTGTTGGAAAGATGTTTTTTTCCCTTACTGTATATATGCCTGTAGCTATTTCAGTGTGCTTTACTATAGTATCACCCAGCCCATCACTATGTAATATATTAAACAACAAGTCTAATTTGGAAAAATGTTTCTTTTATTCAGCCCCACTGAAAGGGTGCCTTAAGATTAGGCCTCATACTCTGTATATCTGTCCATGTAATCTTTTTAAAATATAATTTTAGTACACATTCTTTCTGTGGGTTGTTTTGTTTGGTATGAACTAAAAAAATGGACACTATTTACGGCTTATAAGGAATTTAGATGTTAGACTGGAACCAAATGCAAGACTTATCCATCACAAAGAAAACGCACCTAAGTCTTACACCTTGAAAACCATGTTCTTAACCGGTCATGATTGCTAGCTGTTATTTTACATCCTGAAAGAGAATTTTAAGTGTTAAGCAGTGCAAAATTAAAAAAAGCATGTTTTTGCCTGCTTGCAGTCCATTTGCACTTTTAGTTACTTGCATGTTCTTAGGTGGTCTGCAGCATCAGTAGTCCCGCAAACGTGTTATCTTGTGGGTTGTTGCGCTCTATAGTTCCCTGCACCAGCTCTAGACGGATTTCCTCTCCTTGCTCCATCTGCAGGATGCAGACACGTGTTGCAGGTGCTCCCAGCTTCCTCGGGTTCTGCCGTAAAGAGGCAGCTACCGCTCCACTTCTCTTTAATTGAGCCAGAGATGGGCCTGGTCCAAAGTCCAGTGTCACCACAAAGAGGTAAGCACCAGAAGTAGGAGCACTAAATATGCCTGTTTTTGGCGAATATAACTGTCCATGATTTAGGGTCACACTTTCAAAAAGCACTGTGCCAGATCCATTTGCACCTTGTGTAGTGCTGGCCAGGAACATAATTGGACTATCTGGGAGCTGACGAAGCACTGTTTGAAATCAAATGATAATGAAAAGGCATTAAAATATGAATGCTTTGAGGTAAAAAAAAAAAAATTGATGCAATTACAATTGACTCTCAATGGGGGCTTTACTTGGCTCAACGTGAAAAACATTTTACTAATGTTTCCTGATTTTCATTTAAATCATGGACGTGATATCCATTTGCAGTGGAGAAATCGGAGAATAAGTTAACAAGGAAAAAGGAGATATTATTAAGAGTGTGAATACTTTTGCAAGGTACTATGTTTATCTCCTTACCTGCAAACTCCAGTGATGCGTCCCTTTTGATGCGGTAATTCACTCGCTCTCCTGTCTGAACAGCTCTGTTATCTGCTATCTTCTTTTGTTTCCTGTTTTGCTGTTTTGCTTCCTTTCTCTTCATCAAAGCTGACAGTTTATTCAAATCCACTGACCCCTCAGAGCCAGAACGTCCCTCTGTATTACTGAAAATGCTGTTAAAAACTCCAAGGTGGGTCTCGAGGTCCTTCCGCAAAATTTCCACCTCGGACTGCAGTGTCACCTCCACACCACCAGTGGCAGCAGTTTTAGTGCAGTTACTGCAACGATGTTTCTCAAGCTGTTTAATGTCAGCTCCAAGGTCTTTAACCATTTTCTCTAAAGTCCAGAAGTCATTATCAGAGTAAACCGGCAGCTCCTCGGACAGGTCAAACCTTTCATCCCCACGTCTTCTTTTGACGCCCACCGAGGGCTCATCTGCTGCCGTCACCTGAGGGCTAGCAGAGTTCAGCATCGAGGCCAAGCTGCGGCTATGTCCATTGATCTGTTGTTGCATATCTCTGATGCTTTCCCTCAATTCCGGTATAGAGAAATGTCTTTTTTCATCAGAAGACCATGTAATGAACTCCAAAACCTCTTCCCCAAGCAAAATCTCCAGTACCTCTGAGTGACGAATGGCATCTTGAAGCAAGGTGTTAAAAATGCTATGTAGCTGGTTGATCTTCTCGACCCTGGCCCCATCATGCTCTTGGAGTGTTTCGATGTGCTGCTGGCTGCCTAGGAGAGAGGCCTGGAGTTGTGTCACATTGTGCTGTAGCATTCTGCTCTTTTCCTGTTCAAAAGCAAGAGACTTTTGCACATTCAGTAGCCCTAGTTTCAGATCATCCATGGTTGGAACCCAAGCCAGAGTGTCCAACATCTCTGTAGCCTCACGTTCAAGGGCCAGCTTATTTTGATTCGCCATCTCCTTCACATTAGCTACAGATTCTTCCAACTGGGTCACAGATGCTCCAAGAGTGATACAGTCACAATCCCCACTTGCTGAACTTATATTCTTGTAAAAGTCTGAGAAGAGTTGGTCAACATCACTCTCCGTCTCCTGCAGGGTTCTTTGGAAAACACTGATGCTGCCGTTCAGCTCATTAATGCGGTTAAGAACAGTTTCCTTGGCTGCGTCCACCTCTAAAACGGTCTCCATAAACTGAACCTGGCTGTTAAGGCCGGTCTGAACTATTTTATTGTCCAGATCTGTCCAACCATTCTGGAGGTCCTTAATGTTTGCAGTCACTTGTTCATGGCCTTCAATCAAGCCACTAAGTCTCACTGTGTTGTTGACGACTTTGTTATCTAGACGCGTGATGGCTTCCCAAACAGCTGTGCTCTCATAAGACTGACCCTGTGCAGGATTGGACTTTTCAGGCCAAATCTTCTGAAGTTCCTCATCCAGCCTCTGCTGTTCCTGCCGCATTTCAGACATTGATGTGTTCAGGGAGTGGAGATTCACCTAGCGCAAGACACACAGTTAGTACAATAGTTTTGCACATATAAAAGTATCACAAGGTTGGATAGTAATGCTGACCTGTAACATCTTTTGGTTCCGTTTGAGTCTGACATCGATGTCGGTCTTGAAACTCGTCAGGTTGTAGTGCAGTGTGATTTGCTGCAAGTGGAGCTTCGCTTCTACCTCATCACGGTGGTTGCGAAACTGAGCTTTCACTTCCTCCAGCTTCTGTAAACTCTCCCTCAAGTCTGCCTCAACAGCCTCCTGTGGATTGTGCTGCTCACCACCACCCTCCAGAGGCTCTGCGACCCTCCCCTGCCCCTGTTCATGTCGTAGTTGGGCCATGTCCCGCTGCAAACCCTGCACCTCATGAGAAAGCCTTTCCAGGGTTAAATTGAAACTGTCCAACACAGGTTGTAGCTGAGACATAACAGCCTCTTTCAAGATTGGTAGGAGCCCGTGGTGAAGGTAAGGTGTTTCTGGTTGAGGAAGACCTACATGTACAGCATTAGGATCTGAAAAAATAGAAAGACGAAACTTGGAATTGGTCTTGAATTGAATCTTAAAATAGAAGTTTTTCTCATCAGTCATCAGTGCATTCTAAGAAACTTACAAAGAGGGGAATCCCAGCAACATTAATGTTTTGGAGCATAATGACTGCATTGCCAAAAATAGATATTTGACTCTTGCCATTCTTGGATAATAATTTTCCCTGTGGTACTGTATGACTTTTTGTGCTGCCCATTAGGAAACTTCAAAAATATGTTGGAAAGAAGTCGATTTCCATTTCAGCTTGGGTCATTCAACCGACCTTTGACCTGTGAACAACCCAAGGTCTTTCACATCCCCTGCGTTGTAAGGAACTATGTGTGTGGTATGTTTTGTTAGGTTCTGGTGCACAAGTTGTAGTTAAGGGTTTAAAGCGAGAAGAGATCTGTATATGTACAAGTTCCCTGCTGGGAAGCTGAATATAGAGGTTTTTATCCTTTTTATTCACATGCTGTCAAAACACTGTCCGGAAAAGTTCAATTTATGCTCCTGCTGTCTTTTTTCCGGTGATGTGAAATCTAATATATTTGATTGAGTCAACGTTTATTACCCTGACAACATTGTTATTACTAGATGAACCACATCTCACAGACACAAAAGTTCTGCCTACCCAGAACAACAGAGGAAAATGATCCATTCAGAGTTTTTTTTTCTTTCTTTTGTCTTATTCTGTGAGAGAATGCACATTTAAAAGAGGCTCTCAAGCGTTATTTATGTGACAAATGTGTCCTTACATCAATATCCCTCCAGCTGTTCAAAGTTTTCTCAGTCTTGTATGAGCCTGGATTCAATCTATATCTGAACCTCTGTTTCCAAAAACCATTACATCACACTCTCAACCATACAATGTTTGTATGGGGGTCTTTTTTCCCAGGGAAAGAGAGGATATCCTGTGCAGGAACTAGTAATGAGAAGGGACAGTGAGGAGGAGTTGTTATAGCAGAGGAATGGAGGTTTTCCCCCAGTCTGCGGCATTATTTACCGTTCTGTTAATCCAGCATCCTCTGGACAGAACAGAAGGATGTAAGAGAGACCGGCCCTGGACGAGACAGACAGAATAATATCCCCATAATATATCTGACAATGTATATTACAACTAAAGGAAGCGTCTGCTAAGCCAGTTTCTGGTATTCTGGTATAGACAACACACGTGATCTGTTTTCCGTAGTGTGGATGTATAAGAGAGGGGGGAAGAGAGAAGAGAGAAGAGAGAAGAGAGAGAGAGGGAGAGAGAAAAGAGAGAGAGAGAGAGAGAGAGAGAGAGAGAGAGAGAGAGCGAGAGAGAGAGAGAGAGAGAGAGAGAGAGAGAGAGA
>JAUMHQ010000070.1:10106704-10129709 GCA_032361165.1 Enteromius paludinosus
TCACCTACATCTTGGATGCCATGGGGGTAAGCAAATAAACATCAAATTTTCATTTTTGGGTGAACTATCCCTTTAAGAAAGCAATGCTTTAGCATTTGTTGTTCCAGCTGTAGACGGGAGTCCGTCATCAGAAAACTAAACTTAAAATTGCATATATAATTCACTAATGATTAATTGCAAACAGACAGTCATAAAATTCTATTTTACTTTGCATGTCAAGACATAAATACCATTTTGCATCTGACTTGTTCCAGAGTTTCTGAACATCTGTCCAATACTAGCAATCTTACCGTTTCTTCTAGAACTATATCATAAAGTCTTCACCATCATCTCGAAAAGATGGATTCTAGACAACGTAAATATCTAGGAATTCATCTGCTATATAATAGTCTGAAAACACTCACAGAGTAATTCTTTGGGTTAATTTTAACCCCCGCTTTAGCTCCTCCAAAAGGCACATCTGTTGAGAGCACAGTTCATGTGAATGATTAAATGTTCACACTAACAACTACAACTAAAAACCTTGAGCAAGAACTTACCTACAACTGCACATTTGTACGTCATTAGTGAGGCAAGGGCTTTCACCTCATCCACTGACACCTCTGTGCTGTAACGGATACCTGGAGAAACAGAAGCAGTGTCATCACTTTAGGTGTATGCAAAGTAGATCTGTAGATCACTCGAGTCATTAAACAAGCATCAAAATAAATCACAACCATTATAGCCTTTGTTTTATGATGCTAAGACAGGATTTCCTTTATCGATTTAAGCTTACAGACTACAACACTTTGACATTCTTTTTTGTATTACTTAAGCGCTTAAATAATTCAGGATATTTTAGGGCGTATTAAAGCTCTTGGGCTGCCAAATTTTTGTCTGCTGCTAGGGTGGGCCTTGTATGCCAGTTAATATTGCATTTTTGCTGTTTAGAGTAGGAGGTCTGGAAAATGTTAATGCCCTAAAAGCCTTGCGTACAAAAAAAAATTCTTAGAGGGGAAATTTTGTGAGGCAGGACAGGCAGTAACCAACCACCGTGATGACTCACTCTCTCCACTGAAGTATAAATGAAGAAACTCTAGGCAGGACCCAAACTGGGTGTGGTTAAAGCCAGTGCGACTACCCCAAACTAAACATCTCTGTTTTTAATCTGCCTCAAAAACACTGCTTGAAAAGCAATGGAAAGTTCTTGAATTCATGGACGGTAAGCTAATTACTACTAACAAAAAATACTGTTATTAGGACAGATTTAAAGAGAATTTTTTTTTTTTTTTTTTTTTCATCATTTACTCACTCTCAACAGTTGATGTTAGGCATTCACTTCCATACTATGGAAAAAGTACTATGGAATCCAAAGGCTAGCCACAACTGTTTGGTTACTAACATTAACATTTTTTCTTTTTACAGCTCTTGACTGACCCTGTTTTTTTTCTCCATTTCCACCACTGTTACATTTGGCTTGCTTAGTTGGGACACTTACATTTCTGACCATATTGTCGACTTGATTGCACCGATATTATCTGCATGGAACTGAGCTGGATGATGACATCACTGAATCAATGATAAACTGACTTTAACTGTAAAATTTAGTTTTTACTATTATCCTCTTGCATTGTGGACACACCATTTTCCAGTTTAAAGCTGCTTTGACTCAATCTGTATTGTATAAAGTGATATATAAATAAAGGTGATTTTACTTGTGCTCACCAGCAGAAAGAAACTAATACAGGTTTGGAACATCTTGAGGGTGAGCAAACTATAAAAGTTTGGGTGAACTATCCTTTCAAAGAAGTAGTATCCTTTCTGAGTCTATTGGTGATTAACTGAGCAAGACTCAAAAAGGCAGTTTTTAAGGCTGTTCTGTATGCATTTATTGGAATGAGCATGACGTCTACTGTACATATTCAATAGGTCCAAAGTCTGCATTCTTTTACCTACTATTCTGTATGCATTTTTTGCACATTTAATCAAACCACAGATTAGGATTTGCTGTCATATATCTCCATAAAAGCAAATAAAAAAAAAAGTACAAAGTACAGTATAAATTACAGCCACAAACATTGTATTTCTATGATGAAGAAAGTCAACTTTGAGCTCCTCTCCCATTTACACAGGTTAAGAAGTCTCTTTTACATTAGCTTAATCAGAGACTTCCCAGCACACAAGGAGCAAAAACACATCATCTTGTTATCCGGTTACTAGACCTCAAGGTAAAATCATTGACTAAGCTAATTTAGAAAACCTTAACAGTTTACAGTCTAGCCATATATTTAGTAACGGTCTCACTGAAAGCTCCCTTTGAATCTATTTAATAGAAGATATAGCAGTTTACAATAAAGATCTCTTCTAAAACTTTGTTAATCAGTTTAGCCTAAACCATCTGAAATTTTGACCACTTAAATGGTGGTTAAAGTAAATGAGATGCAAGTCATCTTATTTGGTCATTCTACAGTTAAAGTTGAAGATCTTAGTTTTAAAAAGGGGGTAATAGTCTGAAAAAAAAAGAGGATAATGTAGGATGGAACTTCTATTCAAGGAAACTGCAGAGAGACTGAACTGCCCTTGGGGGGGCTTCCACCTCCCTTCCTTAATAAAGTATTGCACAGTCAGTCCTGACGAAGCAAAATAATGGCCTAACAAACAACTCCAGAATAGGTCATGCTCGATAGAAACAACTCTTACACAAGCACATTCCACTGATAGTAAAGGAGTTCACAACAATACAAAAATATATCCGTAAAGATAACACTGTAATTTATATGATGGGGAGGGAGACTAAGATAAAAAAAAAAGAAAACAGAACTACCCAATAAAATAAACATGTGAACAGGACCGGCAGCATTCCTGCTGAAAAACTGCTCAAATGTAAACCTAAAATGGTGAGGCGATGCAGGATGTGTTCTCAGTTATATATAAGCCTTTCCTTTCTCCTACATAATATATTAAATGCAATGCAAATTGTGTATGGAATGTATAGCTGGTTTTATGATGTTGGAAAACCCATTTCAAACTGCATTTTGGAATATGCACCTGGATTCTAGCTGGTCTAAGTTGCTTTAAACCAACTTAAAGGGTTTTTTTTTCAAGCTGTTTGGACTGAAATGTGTGTTGGGGGTGTGTGTACACAACCACCCTACAATGATAATGATAAAACGGTAGTTTAACACAAATAAGTTGCCCCTTCTGAAATCAAGCCATTCTCAAATACATGTCGGTGAGGCCACTCCCACAACAGTTGATTGACAGCAGCGTGTCACACAGACTGAACTGTGGTGTCTTACCTCAGACCCGCCCTGAGTGAGCCGTCATCAGACAGAGACGCAGAGACAAACAAGACTCCAAAGCGATTAAGGTGTTTTGTTGTTGAATGTATAAATGAACTTAGCAGTGGTCATTTACCCCCGACATCGGAGTGACTTAAGGCGCAGACGATTAACATTACATTCGGTTTTGAAGGGAAACGCGCCCTTGATCAATAATCAAGAATGTATTTTAATGAATCATTGCAAATTGCTTTTCCTAATAATGTGCCAATTAGCAAGTTTACTATGAATACGGCTAAACTAAGATCCTCTGTGCCTCGGAAAAGGGGCGGGGTCAGCGGAGCTCGTGAAGATTTAAAGGGAAAGTACACCAAACAGAGTGATTTCTAAAGAGCTGTTTTTGACAGGGTAAAATTAGCATTTTTTAAACTATCTTTGAGGAATTTTTTAACTATATTACAAACTTTCCATTAAGACCCTAAAGAATCATATCAGCTTGTGGAAAATTGGCTTTGTATGTCTCCTTTGAGCTGCACAAACTATGTTTTAATGTAACAGTTGCTAAGATAAACACAGCTAACTTAGTGACAATCTCACGTAATGTAAACATTAGACCAAATAAATAAACAAAACCAATCTATTTCGCTATAAGACCTATATATTAGCCGTTTTGTTACTTGCTACAGTAATGCAGTAAGACTTTATTTGTGTGCAGCTTGAACCGCTTGAACGCAAATAGTCGCAGAGTGTCGCTGCTGCACAACCGCAACGCAGGATTTTTTCCCAAGTTCATGGCACGCAAGGCCTATTTATCACTCTGTCAAATTACAACAGCAGTCAGTGCGTTTAAATGAAGTTGTTGGACACACGCAGAATCACTTCATCACATTGCAAAACATCAGACGATGCTAAGACGGGTAAGTGAAATGCGTCTAGTTGCATGTTTACTATCGAGAGCGCGTCAGCTTCCTATTAACACCGGTGTAAATAACGCATGAACGGTTAAAACTTGCCTCCTTTACACGGAGTCCTGTGCTGACTGTGTTGAGCTCGGTAGCCGTCGATCATCTCCCACTCCCCGTTGTCTCTCTTGATGGGGAACGACACGGACAGGACGTGGTTGCAGGGCTTAATGATTTTGAGGATCCCCCGCACTCGATGCCGCTTCTGCTCGGGCGTTTCTCTCGTCTTGAGATCATGCACGAGTTTGTCCTCCACGATAGAAGCTCCGCGGTCGAAGAAACCCTCGACCATTCTAAAGAAGTTAGGGTCATCGTCTTTCTCGCCCACGGCTTCGCTGTACCGGCGGACGCGCAGGAGAGTCGCGGAAGCAGGCAGAACGGAGTCGACGCATCCCGAGGCCAGCGTGCTGCTGGCGGCTGCGCGGCTGACGAGCACACCCAGATACCTATACATGATTTAGAATTAAAACACTAACTTACAGTATCTACAAAGAGAAGAAACTAAGGCAGTTTTAAAGGGTGGGACGGGTGAATAAACGGACACCAGGGCTCCTCCTTTCTTCTCCACTCAATAAAGTGTCAGCTTGAATACTGTTTGTGAGTTGTTTTAAGCGGCAGGCAGGCGTGCCTTGGGTCTCCACCTCAAGCTGGGAGGCGCTCAAAAGCAAACACTTTTGAAAAAAAATATGTACAAACATAAAGTTACCGCTGTATTGGCTAAATGTATTGGCTAAAGGCATGTAATATTTATTTAAAAAAGATTTTAATTCTTAGCAAAAGTGTAACAGATTCATATATATATATGTATGTATATATTAGTACTGATTCATCGTAATTAATCGCATCCAATATAAAAGTTTTTCTTTACATAATATATGTGCGTGTCCTGTGTAATAAAATTACACTGGATTTTCACATGCATGTATAGACTGTATTTCAGAAAATAGGTTATGTTTGTATATTAAATATATTTTTATATAATATATATTAAATTAAATAAATATGTAAATATATACTATATGTGTGTATATTTATATATATACATTCTAAATGTAAAAAAAAACCCATTTGTTTGTGTGTATATATTGTTATATATATGGGAATGCCACCTGGAAAAGCCTTTTAACAGACTGATGCTGACTGACTGACTTTCAATAAAATATTTAACTGCTTTGAGAGAAATTTGAAGATAATTCACTTTTTAAGCTATGATTCCCACTGGAATATTTCCTGTATATTAGCATAAAACATATATATGTCATATCTTGAACATACATTTTTAAGTTCCTATATAAGGACTCTAGCTGGTTTCCAATTCCGTCGTAATTCTACTTGTGGTAACTGTAGTCTTTAACAAGTAATTTGTTAGAAGCCAAAAAAAAAACCCAGAAGCTTCATTCATATTCATACTCATACTCAGTACAAATTATCAGTATTTAAATATAGTTATTAATGTGATAAAGGGCAGGAGGTTGTTCTGTTTTTGCTTATCCGGACTATACATTTTCTGCACAGCTAAGGGTCATGTGAGGTCAACAGAGGCCCTGCTGCCTGTGATTAGTTAGTGTCAAGGTTATTGGCCTTTTCCAGCCCATGATGGAGTAGCTTCATATCCCCATTCTCATAAATAAATTATACTGTATATCTGTAACCATACAGATACATTTCCTAAATGAAGCAAGGTAATTTTTGTTAAACACTACTGAAAGTTTATTGTACCTAAAAGGAAAACGCTGAACTGAACTGATTATATTAAGCAAAACTGACTGAATTGTTTTATTTTATTTTGTGTGCCGTGATTGATTCAAGAATGGGCCACATAACATCAAGAATATATGCTGGCAGCTTAGCAATAGTCATAGTGTAATTATATACTGTAATTAGCTATAGTATCTAGCTCGCAGTTAACTGTTAGAGATTAAGGTTTAAGCAATTTTAGATAAGCCTCGGATACAGAAAGTGTTTAAGTGGTCATATGTTATTTATATAATGATTTATACTGATATTTATTCTCTTTTAGTGGACTCAAATTAATAATTATTTCTTAACTTGAACGTTTAAAGCAAGGATTTTCCTTGGTTCATGTTACCTTAACTCGTTGGGTCTTACGGTGTAGTATTAGCAGTTATTCAGATTATTATGTTCAGTAAATGTGAATGTTGTTTATCTTCTATGGCACATGCAGCGAAGGATAATAAAGGGCAATGACCCTGTGTTCTGTGCTCTCTCTTTTTGCAAATGTAGCTTATTACCATTTGATCTAATGTGGCAAAACTAGACGTACTCCTTAATTTCACATGCGGTTACAAGTGACACAAGGAGTTATGTCACATCTTCTCTGTTTTGTTTAAAACACTCGCCAGGTTTTCAGATGTTTGTATTCATGTTCTTTTCACATTGTTTTGAAAAACCATGATCAAAAACTTGTTATGTGGTCTAGCCTAAAATTTTTCTTACACATTGAATGCATGTCAGAATCAGCTAAAGCAAGAAAATCTTTGTGTTTCCAGTCACCTTTCTTCTCTTTAACATACCACTTCACAAATCCTGCCTGCAACAAATCACACTAGTTTGAAAGAAGCCTGTTCTACTCTGTTATTGGCTAATGTGGTGCCTACACCCATCATCTGGTTGGTGAAATTCTGGAGAGTCATTCATTAAACTGCTGTTTTTTCTTTTGCTAAGTGAAAACAACTGATCTTAGGAATGCACACTTGCACAGACACATTCAAATGCTCTTAGTTATTCCCAACAGCTGTGAAGGTTTTTAGTAGATTATGTTTTTCTCAATTTTCTTGCTTGGAATTTTTCTGTACTGTAATTTATCATTTTCAGATGTGTGGCTTGTGACATATACAGTATTTAGGGATAGCCAGTGTAATTTTATTATTTCTATATATATTTTTAAATAATATTAGCATTTTAGAATTGGCTTTTATTTTTGTACCTTCTATTTTCATTTTACTTTTTATTTCAGTATTTTTATTATGTGCATTTGTAATTTTTTTTTTAGTTTGTTATTAACTGTAATATTATTTGTTAAATATTTCCATTTAGCTTAATTTTTATTTTTGTTTGAGTAATTTGTGTACTTTAGCATAAATTTATTTTAGTTTTTAAACGTATGTTTATATTTCATTTAGGCTTTATTTCAATTAATTAATTGGCAATTAACATTATAACAACACAGGGAATAATTGACCCAAAAATTCTGTCATCATTTATTCCCACTCATGTCATTCCAAACCTGGGTGACTTTTTTTACTTGTGGAACATAAATATATACACACACACACACATATATATATATATATATATATAGATAGATACAGTACTGTGCAAAAGTCTTAGGCCACTAGTATTTTCACCGCAAAAATGGTTTTAAGTGGGTTATTGCTATCTCTTGTGGGAGCGTGTCAGTTGGAAATGTCAGTTTACATTTCCAAACATTATTTTTGTAATTAATTGTAATAATGCAGTGATTATTGTCTGCACAAGGAGTCTGACAACAGCCAGTGCTCCACACAGAGATCTGATCTGATCATCATCAGTCTGTCTGAAATGACATGAGGAAACAGAACAAACTGAGAAAGACTCAATCCAGAAGAACTGTGGCAACGTCTCCAAGATGAAGAAAAAAACCTAC
The DNA here is from genome assembly GCA_032361165.1 of Enteromius paludinosus. Classification (NCBI taxonomy): domain Eukaryota; kingdom Metazoa; phylum Chordata; class Actinopteri; order Cypriniformes; family Cyprinidae; genus Enteromius; species Enteromius paludinosus. The sequence continues at coordinate 10,114,573 of JAUMHQ010000070.1, forward strand.
CATCTATTAATATCGCCCTTGTTTTTGCTTTATTTAGTTGCAAAGAAAATACAAATTTACATACTTTTTAACAACAAATGCTTGTCAAAGAAATCGCTTTACAAAAAAGGTAAAACAATGATGTCAGGCGATTTTGAAGTTGGAGAAGAAAATGAAGAAAATAGTTTTTCACCCTACCTTAACGTTTTGAACCATTGGAATTTCAAACCATTGAGAGCCAAAGAAGTCCACTATATGGAGAATGAATAAATTCAAAATCGGGGAGATTTTATTCTGGATATAAACCAATCTTTTAATAATTTTGTGGACTTTTGCCTACATGTTTTAACTAACAGCATGCATTTCTGTTTTCTTACAGATTGCCACATTAATCTATCTGCAAATAAAGTAGAAGCCCTGCCAATCTTGCAGGAAAATGGCACACACACCAAAGATTCAAGTTTTTTTGGGTGCTCCATGTCCCCAAACACTCACAGAAGACATTAAGGAAAAAGCCACTCCACCCTGGAAGACAATAGACCTCACCTGGAATCAAGGCAGGTTGATTCCCAAGGACACCATTAGAGAAGCCCAAACAGGTGATAAGTGTGTTGTGACGGTTAGTGGTACAACGCAAACTGCTGTTACCTCTGACAGAGTATCTGAAAGTACAGAGGACAAGACAGAAACGTCACTGGATGACAGCACTCCATCAGGCAGCCAGTGCTCTCAATCAAAGGAAGTGTCTGTTGAAGAAGAGGAATTGTGTCCTGTATTAGTGACAGAATACCTAGATAGTTGTTTCTGCTCACATAGTTTGAGTAAACAAGGTGAAGATAGAAGTCCTACACCGCCTGTTTCCACAGAGACTGAGTATCTGAGTACATGGACAAAGTCCCAAGCCTTGCTTCTTCGAGGTAGAGTGGCTCAAAGTCCAACTTCTGACTTTCCTGTTGACTTCCTTCTGGGTTCTCCTCGCACCCCTCCCAAACAAATGGCCTCAAGTTCCCCAGAATTGTACAGTCCTATGGTCAGCCCTGAAGAGAGGGGCTTGGGGGGAACCTTGCAAAGCTCAGGAGAGTGGCATAGTGAGAGTCAAAGCCAAAGACAGCAAGAGAGAGGTGTGATTCTGGAAATCACCACCGATGGCATCCTCTGCTCTCAGGGTAATGCTATGATTGAAAAACCTGCGGATCATAAGGAAGTTGGGCTAACTATTGACTCACCATCTACACATCCACAGACATCACCTAGTCCCACTACTTCTAAAAGGTTGAAGTTGTCTCAGACTGTACGTAAGGCTAAAGAAACAACAAAGCAGAGGGCAAGAACAACTGCTGCCCCTCTCTGCGGCCCTACAACCCTGCTGGCCAGGTGTAAGACTCATGGTGCACGATACACCATCTTGGTTGCTGTGGTGCATCCATGCCACTTAAAAGAGGTCAAAGTGAAAACTGGAGCTTCGGCTGGAACCAGTGTACCTTTAGCAACCCTTATTGTTACTGACCAATCAGGCGTGGAGATGAAGGTGGTGCTATGGAGGACAGCAGCTTTCTGGGCTCTGACAGTTTTTCCAGGAGAAATTCTGCTCATTACAGGTGAAACCACTGAGACCTCCTCATTAGATCTATTAATTATGCTAATTCAGAAATGTGCATAAACTCAGCAATAATCAGAATTCTAGTTTATTGATCAATTAAATTGATTTAACTTGTTTACTCATGTTTATGCCAACATAGAGATAAATTGCATTAAATCATATGCTGTATATATTTATACAAACCGTATACTATGAAACTTTACTATTTTAGAATGCATTATCTATTTAAAAAAATCCTAATTTTAAGGTCATGCAGTATCTAGTATAGGAATGTATTTTTAAGCATGGGTTTGAATGAATCTTTGTCAACAGAATGGGTGTGAACACAGGAAATGTATAGCTAAGCTACAAAACAAGAATATCGGGATGATCTTCTAAAATCATGTCCTGTCGGGCCTTCAATTGGTGAATCACCTCAGTGAAGCTTGTTTAACCTAAATATCCATAACCCCCCACTAAACCCCCCAATGAAATGTCCTCATGCTTCACTCACAGTTGTCCTTGTCTTTGCTTTGGCAGATGTGACAGTGCACATAGACAAGTGGAAGACCGAGACTGTCCTGCAATCGTCCTTCACCAGTAAGCTGCTGAATTTGGGACAGGTCACAAGGGAACGTATTCCACCTGGTAACAGAAACGTAATTACACATGAGGCTTAACCTAAACATTTTTGCCAAGTTAAAGGTATAGATGTCACTATTTTCAATGCCCGTTTACATTGACATTTTGTAAAAAAGATTGTTATATAATGTAACTTTTATGTATTTGGCTGTATAATTTATTCCCTTTTTATGTAAAGTTGATCTTGTCTAGCCCCACAGAACTTGAACTGTCGTACACTGAGAACGTTGTGCACTCATCTGTGTGAGAAGCGCCCCCTGTTGGTGTCTCTGCCTCCTCAGAAGCCTCAGGATTTGCACTCCATCCCCTTCATCCGCCTTGGAGCATTGCGTCCTGACACACTGGTTCACGCTCTGCTTAGGGTTAAACACTGGAAATTATTCACAGGTATAGAACTACATTATAATCCACTGTTTCAGTTGATATTGCTGTCATAGCATAAAAGTAGCACCGGTTTCAATAACCCAGTCGAGTGGTCTTAAATGGATGACATTTAATAAATTAGGTTATGTGTGCACACCTAAACCTAAAACAATCAAATCTCAAAGGCAATTAAAATACATTTTGTGTATTCATTTTTGTTTTGCTTGAGTTTAGCCTGGCGTGATGAAGCAGAGGGGACATCCAGATCAGGAGGTGTACTAAAAGCTATTTTGAATGTGGAGCAAGGAGATGGTCACCGAGGTGCTGTCATACTTTGGGGAGCTGCTCTCTCTTGGCTGCAGCGTTTGGAGAGGAACAAAGGTGTTTTTAACTTAATGGTTCAACCAAAGGGTTTGTGGACCTCAGCAACAGAGTGGCCACAGAATGACTTAAATAATGTTTACTTAATATATTATTTAATATTAAAATTAACAAATAGTTCGCAATCTAACTATTTTTCGGAAGATTTATTTATCTATTTAACTTCTGTAATCGAAAATTTATATATAAATAATTGCTTTATTTGACTTTCAGTTGTTGTGTTAAACAACCACTGTAATAAAGCAATGAGGTTTGATTGTTTTTTGAAATTGTGCATGATTTGTTTTACTAATAGATGCTGTGTGGGAGTTCCGGTTGCTGCTAGTCAGACAAGATGTGACTTCAGGTCTGCTAGAGCTGCATTCTACTTCGTGGAGCAGCTGTCAGCCTCTCTTTCCTGATGACAATCGATGCAAGGAGTTTTACAACACTCTTCGGTCACAGAGGACCACTAGCAGCTTTGAGATTGATCTCCACACACTCCTGTCCCAGAAATACTCGGGTAGAACTATTTCTTGATGCTAACAATGCATTTGTGTGCTATGATTAATCATGGTTACATTAATACTCTCTTATTTATGCACTCATTAGGCGATGTGGATCTGAGAGTTAAAATCACAGCGTTCCAGTTTCAGAGCAGTCCATCTCAGGAGGCGTCGCTGGTAATAGATGGCAACACGCCCTTGGAGACGATCTTGGACGTAGTCTCTGGTGACATCATCTTTGCTGGATGTGGTCAGTGCTCTGCAGAACTGGAAACCGACGAGAATGGCATATACAGACCCTGCTACCCATGTCTGCCACACACTGGAGTGCGGCGCTACTATAGGTCTGTCTCGATCAAAGTGTGTGTATGTGTGTCTGTATATTTTAATACACACCACCAATCAAATGTTTGGACTAATTTCCTTTTCATTTTTTTCCTCTTTTGGTCACCAAGAGTTTTTATTTGATCTAGAATAAAGTAAAACAGTAATAATGTGAAATACTATTACACTTTAAAATAAGTTTTTTTTTTTTTAAATGTATATATTTTTTAAAGGTAATTTATTCCTTAAATGGCACTTTTCAGCAGTCATTACTCTAGGGTCACATGATCCTTCTAATATTTAGATTTGTTGCTTATTTATTATTAGTCCACAATTATTGATAATAATTCTTATTAACATCAACAATGAAAACATTTTTTCCAGTAAATAATTACATAGAAACTGATTTTTACAAATTTGTTTAGGTTTCTTTGATTTGGTAAAAAGTTAAATAGAAAAGCATTTATTTAAGCTATTTTGTAACATAATAAAAGTATTTACTGTCACTTTGATACATACTTGGTAAATAAGAGTGATACTTTCCTTTTTTTACTCTTACTGACCAAAATGTTATGCATCATTGATTCCACAAAAATAAAAAGCAGGAAAATAATAAATAAAAATGGATGGATCTTGTGACACTAAAGACCAGAGTGATGACTATTGATAATTCATCACTATTACCAACATTAAATTGAAACTGAGGTAACCCAGTTTTCTCTCTCAAAATGGCTTGTCTTTATAGGCCAGTTGTTCTAACTGTGCAAGCTGGACATGATCAAATCTGTGTGCAAGTTCCCCCTGCTCTAGTGCAGAAGATCCTCATGAACACTCCCCCAGATAAGTTACATAAGACAGTAGGTGAGGTACTTCCTTGTGTTTGTTTCATGATATATATGTGATTTGATTTAATATTGTTAACTAAGTCATGTTTTGTGTGTGTGTGTCTTTGTCTTTAGCCCCAGCATCAGAGGTTAGGTTCATCCAGGTAGTAGCTGACAGAATTAGTTCCATATTGACCCCCATGAAGAATACATTTCTCCTGACCACCCGAAGCCATTTCCAGTGTGATGAGAACAGCATTCCTGTTATTCAAAACTTTTTATTATTAGACTTCAGCTCCTCGTGAGTCGTGAAGAATCATAGTGCCATGTATTTTTATAGTCTGTTTTTATAGTTTAACTGTCTTAAGATCATATATCATGTCTCATTTTCACTGCATTCTTGCATCCTGGATATTCTAAGATGTATTTCTAATGTTGCTTCGGCTATGATTTAAAATGTATAAAAAATGCTTTAAATGTAGTGTCTACCCTCCATATGGTCAATAGTGGAAAAAATAAATATAGGGTGTTGTACTTTCTTATGCAACTTTTATTAAAAAAAATTTTTTTATTCAAAATTCTCAAAAATCCTGTATTTTTTTTTCATTGTGCATTCCTATTAATCTCAATCAAACTGCAGCTGTGTTTTTTGTTGTTGTTGTTGTTTTGACAAAAAAATAACAACAAAACAGCTCGCACCATAAAACACATGAAATACATGATAATAGCAAAAACATGTTTGAAAATGTAAGGTCTGTTAATAAGTCTTATATACATATATATATATATATGTATGTATATACACACACTTATAGATAGATAGAGATAGATAGATAGATAGATATAGATAGATAGATAGATATAGATAGATAGATATAGATAGATAGATATAGATAGATAGATATACTGTATACACACACACACACACACACTTAATATATAACTTTGCTATAAGCTTGAGCGGAAGTTTTGAAGAACATGCAAATCATGGTTGGTCTTCCATCCAATCCAACCTCTCTCTCTCACACCACGTGATTTCGGAATTCCCCCTTGACTCGGGGGCTTTCCAGCAGCAAGCAGCAGAGCGATCGATTCACAAACTTTGTACGCTCGCTGAGCGTTCACTAAATATTTATTAAAGAGACTGGAACAGATTCGTTTGATGGATGGTTCGTTTTCTTGATTTTTCAGGCGTTCGCTAAGATTTTAGCAGTGGTTAAGTAAAGTCGACGAGACTAACTTACACGAGAACAAGCAAACATCATCACGGTTGTCCAAGGTAAGTCTGACAAGTGTTCATGTTCACTTAGGAATAACGAAATTCTCGCTATCACCCACCAGTTTTGTAACAAGTATTGTGGGTCTTTAAAAAGTAGAGAATGCTAGTCGGCTGTTTTATTTAGAAACAATGACTCAGTTACTTTAATGAAGTCTATTTTAAGCTTGTTTTGAAGACAGTAACGTCACAGAGATGCTGTACAATATGTTCCCTCGAGTGCATATTACCGTACTGCATAGTAAAAAAAAAACCCTTTAACGTAAATTGCTATCGAAAATGTTGGTTATCGATAGTGTAACGTTACAAGTTTTGTCCAGTGTGTTTTGCCTCTGCGTGCGCGAGTATGCGGGAAATTCCCATCAAAAGTCAGTACTTTTTGGATCTGACTACATGTGCAGGGGAACCACATCCCCGTCGAACACCATTTGTTCACTCATCATTTCCATCATTTTCAATCTGACAGGAGTCCAGAGTCGTTTCGGATGACACTGCAGAGCACAGAATGGCAGGAGCACTAAGGTACAGTTTTATCCATTATTGCTGTCTCACGTGAGCTGTCTAACTGTGCAGCCTTTTTTTTTTTTACCTGGGCATCACTGATACATAACAGTATTCAGACGCCCAATAATGCTGTACTGAGAAGCAGCTCATGTATTTATGAGACTGTGCACAGTAAACATAAATGTACTCGGAAAGGTTGGGACATGATTTACATCCAGACTTGTAGTTAGTCTACTAGTTTGCATACTAATACTAATAAACGTATGATATGTAAATAATTAAAAGGTTTACATACAATGGTCTATTTAACTCTAAATGCCAATGCCATCAAAATTGTGGTTAGTCTTTATAATGTGTTGTCTTTGAGGCTAAGTTGCTTGATTTTAACCGTATTATTGAGAGTAATCAGGAGTGTCAATGAAATTAAATAATTTTGTCATTCTGTTTTTTAAGAAATATATCTTTAATTAAAATAAATGAACATACTGAGAGACATGTAAGTAACTCATGTATTGTTGTTAAAATAACTTTTATAAAGAAGTTGCACTGTTGGACGTTTTTGTGGCCTCCTTTCAGACCCCAGGCCCCGGTTTGACATCTATTGTTTTAAACTGCCGAAACCATGGCTGTGACTTTCTTTCGCATTTTCTTAATGAATATCTCTGCCTATATTTGATGTTCTTTAGATGTAGGGGTTGTTTGACTGAAATGAAGATGTTATCATTTCACAGAAGAAGGACAGGATGTGGTTTTCATCCAGAAGAGTTTTACTCTTTCAGTGACGTCAGGACGTGTGTTTCACTCAAAGTGAGCCCTGACACCTCAGAAAGAAAATTCATAACTTACTCTGCGAGTTGTCCCATGGGTTTATGAATATCTGGTACTAGAGAAGTCTTAGTACAGCTCATCCTGAACAGTACAATGCTTCCTCATTCCTGTCAGTGACAGTTTAAGTTAAACTCTTGTGCAATCTTATCCATCCAGTATAGCCAAACATAGCCAATGAAAATAATAATAATGCTATAAATGAAATGAAACATTACAATTTCTACTTTAGTATTAGTAGTTATATGATTTAGAGAGCTGTGGAAGTGTTTTGTGGGTTTACAGATCTGGGTTCAAGGGCAGATGGGGGGCAATCCCCATCTCTGAGGGCTGTTTTCATGGCATTAGCATTGACGGCACTGAGATGTCTGACTAATTCAGTTACACAGACTCAGAAATACATTGTGAGTAAATTATACATGGGTGGATTTTTTTTCTGCTTTCACAGAATTTGATCTAAATTTTCTTTTAAAAAAGGAAACATTATAGGAGTTGAGTTCCAAAAGTACCTCCAAAAAGAGAAGGGAATTCAAAAAAGCCTTTGGAAAGTTGAGGAAATTCAGATATGAGCAGGCTTGATGTCAGAGCGTGATATGCTTGTACCTGCATTTCTCAGGATTTGACATCAGCGGGCAGCAGTGAGCTGGTATTCTGGGGGCTTTCCTCTGTTTTTTTTCACCGCCCTTACTTCCTGGAAGTAGTGCATGCAAGTCAGCCAGACAGAAGGGAGGCAGAGTGAGAAAAAAAACTCCGGTGCACATATCCTTGTTCTGACACTGAAAGCGAAACGGATTTGTGCTAGTTCTTTGTGTAAATCTGAGAGCATATTTTTTCCTCTAAAAGCATTTTGTTTGTCAGGTAGGCTGAGTGTAGTCCTTTTTGTGCGTTGGTCAGAAGACTGCTGTGGGGAAAAACAAGGGAAAGTAAATTCATCTGTAGGGGGTTGCAGCTCAGTGGATGTTGTGCATGACTGTATTAGAGCACCTTACCTCTTGGGTTTTTTGGAGTTCTGGGTTTGTCTCTGTGTGAAACGGTCTCAATAAGAGCTTCTCTGTTTCTACATTACAGGATGGATGATCCACAGTTTCCCTTGAAGTTTAACACTGAGGTGAGCCACATGTTGTTAACATTACTGCTGTAGTTTGCTATCTTAAAACAGATTTACCCCGACCCTGAATTTTTTTTCAAGGTTGGGCGCACAACATATTGTTACCATATCAGTTCTCAGATCTCTCATATTAGCTGAGATTGTATATTTAATTTTAATGCAAATTTTTCATTTAGACCACCATTATAAAATCTTTTTAAAGCTAGTTTTTTAGAATTTAGTAACACTTTTAACTGTAATTTTTATAGATCTGAAGATGTATAGCCACACTGTACGTTATAATGTTGTGATGTTATTTTTAATACATTTATTTAAGCCAAACTGTCTTCATTTTATATCAGGGAATATTATTAGTTATGACATTTAAAAAAAAAAGATCGGTAATTGCCAGAATTGTATAATTGGTGCTTGCTTAATTTTCATATTCATGCACGTTTCGAGTTTGAATTTAAACGTACAAAAAAATATAAAAACACCAACATTTTTAACGTGGCATCTTTTCTGTCTATAGTTCATGGTGGACCTTCCATATCTGTCTGAACCTTTTGAGGTGAAGCATGAACCCTATGTGCCAGAGACAGGTAAGGCAACAATGTCTGTATAGAGTGTATATGAATAATGTTTTTTTTATTTGTTGTTTGTTAATTTTTGGAAAATAAGGATATTTTACCATACGTGATTTGATTTTCATTCCAGTTCATGGACCTTACCTACAGATAATTGAAGAGCCAAAGCAGGTACAGATGTCTTCATATGCTTGTTTTATTTGCTTCATTTCCAGTGTATTTGACAATACTCCCAAGTAATTTTGCACGTATTTGTAATGTATTCCACTGAATGTGCAGGCAATGTGGGATAATTCCAAAACATATACACTGGAATTCCCCCGAAACAGGGTTTTATCAGTGAGTAAGGTCTTATGTGAATAACACTGTACATGTGCGTTACAGAGAGGATTCAGATTTCGTTATGAATGTGAGGGCCCTTCCCACGGTGGTCTGCCAGGGGCCTCCAGTGAGAGGAACAGAAGGACGTATCCCACAGTCAAGGTGGGTTATGCCACATGTAAATGTAGCAATACATTTTTTAAATTAACAGTAGATTTATAAACGCACTCTTTCTCTACAGGTGTCAAATTACGTGGGTAACGCTCGCGTAGAGGTTCAGCTTGTGACGCACTCAGACCCCCCACGTGTTCATGCGCATAGCCTTGTGGGTCGCCATTGTAATGACAATGGGATATGCAGCATTGATGTCGGGCCTAATGATCTCACAGCACAGTGAGTGAACTCTATTACTGCTCATCATGCTTATGTGCTCTCTTTCTTTGTTATTATGATTAAAGTAAATTGCGTAAGGCATTGTGTGTGTGCGTGCATCATCATGTGACACTGTTTGTGTGTAGTTGCTCAATCTTAATTCATCCTCGCATCCTTTACGTCTAGATTCAGTAATTTAGGCATTCTCCATGTCACTAAGAGAGGAGTAGCTGAAGTATTAACGAAAAGGCTGAAAGAAGAGAAAAGGAAGATAAAAGAGCCGGGATATAAAATGACTGGTAAGTCTGTGATTTCATTGTTCAATTGGATATACAGTAGGTCCCTGCTGCTTACATGCTTTCTCTCTCTTAACTCTCATACAGATGCAGAAGAACAGGCTATTACTCTAGAGGCCAAAGAACTGGGCAAAAGCATGGACCTAAACATTGTGAGATTAAAGTTCACTGCTTACTTACAGGACAGCAATGGGAGTTTCACAAGAGCCTTAAAGCCAGTTGTCTCCAACCCTATCTATGATAGTAGTAAGTCCTGCAAAACAACATACGCGAATTAATGTTAACTTAATTGTTCTATAATAATAGAATTATTATTTTTGTTTAAATATAATTGTCTATAAAATATCATTTGTAATAAATGCTTTCTATCCATTAAATAATTAAAAAAAATTTATTAAGCAGTACTTCTAAGGAAAACATTTCACAGACCCAATCTGTTGAACAAAGGTGTAAATCAGAAAGGTGTGTGCATATCGTCTTTTTATAACTAATGTAATGTACTCTTTGCCCAGAATCACCAAATGCTTCAAATCTGAAGATCTCCCGCATGGACAAAACTTCTGGATCAGTCCTGGGAGGAGAAGAGGTCTTTCTGCTCTGTGATAAAGTTCAAAAAGGTTATTGCGCTTTCTAATTACAAAAAAAGGGATTGACGGTCCTTCCCATCCTTTTAGATCAAATGATGTATATTCTGCTTTGTTTCCAGATGATATTGACATTCGTTTTTACGAGGAGGAAGATGAAATAGGATGGGAGGCATTTGGAGACTTCTCCCCTACTGATGTCCACAAACAGGTTGGTTCTAATTAGCCACATGCATAAAATAGTTGACTATTCCAGATTTTGCCATCAGAGGCAGTTTAGCCTTTTACACCAAATGTTTAATAACAATGTTTTTATTCTCATCAGTATGCGATCGTGTTCAAGACCCCACCATACCGCTGCACAGATATCACACGTCCTGTCACAGTCTTCCTGCAGCTCAAGAGGAAGAAGGGAGGCGACTGCAGCGAACCCAAGCAGTTCACGTATATCCCTCACAATCAAGGTGAGCAACGCCATGTTAAACATCTGTCCTCAAGACTGAATAAAGCATTTAAACCAACAGATTACAACACGCCGCTCTAACATGCGCACAGAGACCATTTATATCTTATTCAATAGCTTGTTTCACTTCCTTTTTTGGCATTATGTACATTATGCTTGTCTGTGGTTAGTTTCAGCAGTCATTAATTCAATGTCACATGATCCTTCAGAAATCATTCAAAAGCTTTATTTTATATAATAGTATAGAATAGAAACCAGATGTATTTCTCATGTTGGCTCCTGTTTCCCCACAGACAAAGAAGAGGTTCAGAGGAAGAGGATGAAGGCACTTCCTCAGCCCTACGATCACTGGCGGGGAGGACCTCAAGGAGGAGCAGGGGCCTTTGGAGGCCCTGGATCTGGAACAGGAGGAGGAGGAGGAGGAGGAATGGGAGGAGGTATAGCATATCATATTCCTAAACTCAGAGGCTTCCTGTGTAGATTTCACGTTTAAATATTCTAGTGCGCACCAGGCCATTCATGCATGTTTAAACATGGTCAACTTTACCCTTTAGGTTTTCAATTTAATCCTCCGATGGATGGTACAGGGTTTTTCATTGGTGGATGTAGTGGATTTAGCGGCGGGGCACACATGTCAGACTCCACCCCACAGACAGACAAATCTCAGAATGAGTCAACAAACACACAAACTCAGTCTGGCTCTCAAATGCAACAGAAGCTCTTTCAGATCGGTGAGTAGAATTATGCCAGCTTTACTCAACATTTTAGGTGCATTTGCGTTCAGTGATGTATATTTCCTTCCTGTATTGTTTGCAGCCACAGCTTTGCAGAGTCGTGCCACTTTGATGGCAAAGTACTCTGCTCGTGCTTTGTTACAGTACTGCAGCACAGGAGACGTGCGCCCTCTGCTGGCTCTGCAAAGACAGCTCTGTGGAGTGCAAGATGAGAACGGAGACACGTATGTACTAAATGAAATACTAGGATATGTGTTGCTTGGGCTTAAATGATCTGCTAAATGAATAAGAAACACAGTGTAGTGACATTATTACATTTTAAGGATGGTACCACAGATACAATAGTATTGAATTGTGATAAGACTTGATAAAAATTTTAATCTGTATTGTTTCATGTCCCATAGGCCTTTGCATTTGGCAATTATCCATCAGCAACCTGTTGTGGTACAACAGCTTATTCAAGCCCTGAACAACACTCCACAGCAAAAGTTTATTAACAAACTCAACAACCTCAAACAGGTAATTTACTAATCCTTTCATTTCTGGTTCTCACCCCTTAATCTGCTCACTGTCAAGTGCCAGTCCAATCGAAATTGCTGTTGTTTGTTTATTTTATTTGTATTTTGCTTTCATATGTCATGTTAAAGTTCATATTCCTTTCTTCTCTAGGCTCCACTGCATCTGGCTGTGATCACAAAGCAGGTCAAGTTAGTTGAGATGCTGATGAAAACCGGTGCAGACCCGAGCCTGCTGGACCAGGAGGGCCGGACAGCTCTTCACTTGGCCGCTCATACCGGTGATGAGGCCATACTACGAGTGATCCTGAGTCTGATGGGAGAGCGCAATGCCCAGTTCATAAACTCTGCTGACTTCTCAGGTGAGACATACACATGGTATTGTCTCTCAATCTTCATTGAATTGGTGCTTAAGGTCGCATCCGGAATATTACAGCACGTGAACATCCTGTGAACTTTTTTTTTTTTTACCCTCTTAGGTCAATATCCAGTCCATCTCGCAGTAAAGAAAGATGGAGAGCACTGTCTTCGATTGCTGGTGGAGGCAGGAGCAAAGATTAACATGCCAGAGCAAAAAAGTGGCTGCACAGCACTACACCTGGCAGTGAGGGACAACCTTTTAAAACTGGCCTGTTGTCTCATTACCGAGGTAAAGACCTATGGCTAAACTGTTCAGATGTCTTGGTCATAGTTTCTGATTAGCTCAGTAATGTCACTATTAGGGCTTCACTAAGTAGGAAGTTTGAAACTGATACAGATGACCAGATGGTTTGGAAGAATATTTTTGCTCACTTTTATAGTTCTGTCATTCTTGAATATCACTATGATGAAATACTGGGGCATTTTCACCCTGGTTGAACACTTCTTGAGCATACAGCCACCAGAATGTTTAATGTTCGTTGTTTCGGTTACAGCTGAAGGCTGATGTGAATGCGTGTACCTACGGCGGCAACAGTCCTCTTCACTTTGCTGCCGGTCAGGGCTCCCCGCCTCTCTGCTCCATGCTGATAGCTGCAGGTAACTGAGAAACCTACAAATGTAATGCAAATATAAGGTACAGCTGTGAAGGCATTTAGAACATTGTCAAGCTGCTCAGCAGAGATGAACGTTTGATTATTTGTCCACAATTTCATAATGTATGATATTCATTCATTATGTTTGATTAATGATCTTTGTCGTGTTTTTTTAAGGTGCTGATAAACGCATGGAGAACGACGAGCCTCTCTCTTTCCATAGCTCATCTTCCTCAGATGAAGATGACGAGAGCGAGAAGAATGAAGTCGACAGGCAGCTTCTAGATCTTACGGTTCAGCAAGTTCACTGCTTGTCAATAACATCTGAAAGAGGAACATTTAACCCACGCAAGAGACCTGCTGTGGGCCACACACCATTCGACCTGGCCAAATGCCAAAAGGTTTGAGCTTTTGTATCTGTAATATCTAAATATAACCTGTGAACAGTGAAAAGAAAGTGGATGAATAAATACAGTTAACCTTATAAAACATCTTCTTCAGGTTAGAGATCTTTTAGATGGCAGGAAAGGCCCCAAGACCAGTTCATTCGCCCCCAAGAGGATCAAAATAAGCACTGAGGAAGGTAATACGATTTAGATGCATGCTTTATGTTCTCACAAACTCATGCTTGTAGTATGCGTGACTGATCTGTATTCGTCCTCTTGCAGTGAACCAAGGTTTGGACAGTGAGGTGCTCACAAAACTGTGTAGTATTCTCATTGAAGACCATGTACCCTGGAGAGAACTAGCGGAAAAACTGGGCATGCTCACACTCACTCACCTGTACCAGGATAGTGCCTCGCCCTGCCAGAAGCTTCTCGAGAACTACCAGGTAAGAGACTGTCAGTGTTCTCACAAAAATGGCCAAATTCTATTATAATGTTAAATAGGCATTTGCAAGTTGTTATACTAAGTCTCTAGTATAATGAATTATGCCTCTGATTACTTATATCTCTAGTATGTATATGGCACATTATGCTAATTTTTTTATTGATCTTAATTTGTGACTTTTTTTTATTTTCTTAATTAACATTAAATTTAAAATATCTTCCAAATAGTGTATGACCCAAATCAATATCTTTATAATAACTATTTATAATTTAGAACTGACTTCTGGCATTCATCTTTCTGTCATATTTGTAATTAAAAAAGAAAGCCAGACTTGCCCACTACTAGGCTACTATATGCAATGAGAAGTGTCCTAGCAGTTTGAAAGGGAAAGCCACCGTGCTAGTGATAAAACCCACTTTTTTGCAGAAGTGGTTATAGTATGTGCAGTGTGCATTTGCTGTGCAGTGGTAAGGTTCACAAAAATGTTTATTTTGGTAACAGTACTAAACCAGTTGTGAATGTGGTCTATTTGCCTTATTACCTACCAGACAAAATAGTTTCAACTGTAATCTAATTTCCATCTAATGTAATATGAATTAGCAGTCATTAAGTCTAAATGTCAGTAAGATACAAAAACGTTTGTCAACTTGTTTTAAAACATTTTTGCTTATAAAACATATTTTCGGATATCCGTCTGTTTTTAGTTATTACCGGAGATTTAATAGATAATAAGTTAGATTCACACTAATGCATTTACCTGTAACCATGTGCACCGCACGCGATGCAAGCTGCTAGATTCTCCCGCTCAAAATAGCGGAGCCAAAGGACAACTCTCCTTATTACCAAAAAAAGTTGTTCCTCCGCAAGTTGTAATTTATCTAAAAAGTACCTTGTGTAGATTTAACCTTTTTTTTTTACTTTATATTTAACTGTAAATAAAACTATAACAAAATATTAAATGTAAAATTTGCCATTATTTGCTACAAATAATGTAATGTAATAAATTTTAAATGCATTTTTAGGGGTTCGAGTGCGTAGCACTGAAACCCTATTGTATTTGTTAGGATTTTTTTTATTATTATTATTATTATTATTCTTCCCTAGAACTGATCGTGCAGCCCAAACCGTAAGGCCTAGAAAGCTGAAACTCGG
>JAUMHQ010000070.1:10144232-10173302 GCA_032361165.1 Enteromius paludinosus
GTTATGTCCATGTACTGAACTGTTATTATTCAACCATGCCGAGGTAAATTCAGTTTTCCATTCTATGGCACCTTTAAATAAGGCATTTGACTTTAATCAAATTAGTGGACATCAAAGAAAGCATGGTAACACTATACGATAAGGTTCATTAGTCAACAACATTAGTTAACATGAACTAAGAATGAACAATACTTGTACAGCATTTATTAATCTTGGTTATTGTTAATTAAGCATTTACTAATGCGTTATTAAAATCACAAGATGTCTTTGTTATTAGTTGATCCATTGTGAACTGACATAAATAAACAAAGAACGACTGTATTTTCATTGACTAATATTAACAAAGCATAATAAATAGCTTAATAACGGCATTGTTCAGTATTTTTTCATGTTAGTTAATGGATTGACTAATGTTAACAGACAACATATTGTAAAGTGTTGCCCAAGGCATATTACTTATCATTTTTATCAAATAAATGCAGCATTGGTCAGCACAAGAGACTTCTCTCAAAAACATTTGAACACATGTCCAAACTTTTGCAATGTATGAAACTGATTCACTATTCTATTATGAGCAATAATGAGTTGATTATTTACTGTTCAGAATTACTAAAATACAACATATTAAATTCCAAGATCTTCCCCAGAAAAGAGTAGCTGTTAAAGAATATGCATGCCTTAATTTCTTTAGTATATGCTGATTAGACAGGGTTTTTTCATTAGTTGTAAATGTCTTCTATGGCTAACCACAGACCTTAGAACATTAGACCTTAATTCAATTTGCAAAAGCGGTCAGTGTGTGAATGTGTGCGAATGCTTGAAAACCCTACAAACCTTGAGAAGGTCTTTTGGGAAGTTTTGGCCATCATTTAGCCCTTCGAGGTTAGTGATGAACTGTACGCAGGACATTCTTTTCCCGACGTTCTGAATGAAAGAGAGACGACAGCATAGAAATTGACTGTCAGCGAATGCGCTGACCCATTTCACAGTTCCTGTGCACTCAACAACACTTAAAATACCAAGTACACAGTGCGCAGTAAACGTGTTAATATTTTGTGCAAAAATAAATCTGCCTCCCCTGAGAAAAGTTTTTACTATTACATTTATGGATGAATTTCTATTTTTATTCATAACTGTAAAACCGACACTCCTCCTCATCCCCTCAGGGTGGTGAACAGCTCAGAAAATAAGATCCATCCTAAAAACACAGTTCCAGCTCCCTTCACAGAGACCCAAATCTTATACGTGTAAAAAAAAACAACCAAAAAACAGCAGTCATTTCACCAAAAATGCCTTATTACAACTTTTTTAACAGTTTTTTAACAGTCATTTTGTACAGCAAACCACATTGTTAAAAAAAATCTAATAAAAGCAAATCAAATTTCATGACAAATGTCTAAAACCTACATTCATTAATTATTAGTGTATATTTTCCAAGCTAAAATAACCTTGGGATTATTATTTTAACCTGAATATGAATCTCTCTTTTTTTTCTTCATTGTTTGTTATGTGTTTATGGTACATCAGATAAATCTCAAACTCACATGACCATGCAGATCCGTGTTGAGCAGCATCAGGGCACAAGTCAGTGTGTGAACACTGTCTGAAACACAGAGACACAGAACTCCAATAATCTCACACAGTCAGAGCAAGAGCACCCCACAGTGTTAGTCATATTGTAATACACATTAGATTCACAACAAACACCCATTCATTCACACACAGCACTGGCATGGCTTACCTTCATTTAGAACAGTGTTTGGGTTGCACTGCAGGTATCTTTTAGAGAAATGGGACAATACTCGCTCCCTCTCTTGCGTCTCCCCCATTAGGGCAAACTCTCTCAAAAACACTCTAAGAAACAAGAACCACAAAAGACAACAAGAAAAACAGACTGAGATTTTGAATAAACCTGTTGGACATGTGAAACGAGAGCAAATATTTACTTAACTAAACAATGGACGAATAGCAAGCTCACCTTAACGCCTGATCCACCATCATCCCAGAGAAGGTAAAATAACTGAGATACTCTTCTGCCACCATGTGACTGAAATCATTGCTGCAAAAATTAGGAAAAAACAAAAGGTTTTGGGGCTTTGTACTACAAATCAAAAAGTCCCGATAGCTTTAAAAGAGAACTTTGCTTCACAAAAGCTCACAAAACAAAGCAATAGCAATTAACCAAAAAAAATGCACACATTTGCGGCTTAGTATTTGTTTAATGGTTAAAATGATCCTCACTTCTTGCTTAGGTGACGTGCCACATCTGACTTCTTAAATCCATCAAGATTGTACAAACGTTTTGCCAGCCGCTTTGCAGCTTGGAGGTCAGCTTTGTTGCCATTAGCCAGAGTTTCATTGCTACCCAAAGCCAACCGCTCAGCCACCTCTGGATCGGATTCAGATACCGGCCGTGAGGGCCTCTCTCTGAAACAGATGAAAAACAAATGTCTGCATGAAAGGTGACACACATTTATTTGAACTTGAGATTCAGCATTACCAAGGAAAAGGAAAAGTGGTATCCATTTTATTTGTAAAAAGGCAACCAGACATAATAATGTAAATAATATGCTTGAGCTTAAAATAAACCATCATAGACAACTACACAATATAAGCATACTGAACACATACTGACTAGTCGTTGAAGCAGTCAAATCATGAGGTTAAATTTGTTTACCTTCTATCTCTCATGTCTGAACCTGTTATTCTTAGCACTAGCTGTGTGATGTAAATAGCCTATCTGATCTACCTATACAGTTTCCCTCACAGAAGATCAACTCAATATACCACTCACAGAGAAACCAGTGTTTAGTAATGAAAAAAGCACACCTAATAAACTATTTTCAGGGCATAAACCTGCATATTTGCCCTTTGTACACTGCTCAAAAAGCACAAAGCTTCACATACAGTACACACAAAGAAAGGTTTTCTGCTGATTTTAACATTTGAGGACAAAAAGAAGTTTAATTTAGATGAAAAGTCTTAAATATATGTTAAATACATTCCATTCAGACTTGAATCGAAAACTAAAGCATACAACTCTAATACCACAAAAGGTCTGAAAAAACAAAACAAGAGCGACTACCCAAAAAGTGCTTTAAAAACCCATCTACTCTACCTCAGTGACCCAACTCTGCCTTTAAACCACCGCATTCCAATGTCTTTTAGATGTCCGAGGACCAAAAATGTTCATGCCATATGCGGATCACCCCTGTCATCTGTCTTTGGTTTGTTCCGAAGTTCTCCATTCCCAACCTACTCCAACCGGATAGTTCACAAACAAGCCAGGGGAGGAGATTCGAAGAAAGGGGATGAGGGCAGATTTGTTCTTCAAACAATGGACAGATAGAAACATGGTAGAGAAAACCAGGAAGAAATATAGAACGCTTTCTACCGCCACGGCTTCTAGGATGTAGGAAGAGCTTCTACAAATGCACAGTGACTAACAGACACACCTTTGCTAAATGTTTATTGTATATCAGCTGTTATAATCAGACACCTGTGTTTGAATAACAACAACGTGACGCACACATATCATAACTTGTTTGGTGAGGGTACGAAGATGATGCTTGCTACAAATGCCAGTGCATATTTCAATACTGTACAAATAAACGCTTTTTAGTGGGCATGTTCACACCCACAAACTATAAATGGTGAGGTGAATAGAGGGAGGTATATTGGCAAACAATAACCTCGCATGTGCTGAGGCTTTACAACATTCCAGAGCTCTGTGAAAAACTTTTAACACACATCTCTTTAACGTTGCATGACAAGATTTACATACCAAAGGAAGGAAAGACTGCATAATTTAGACATTTTTTGCATGACTTGATTAAGCCTTAGATTATAACATACCTGTTAACACAAGTTGGACTAGAATTTTAAAACTTGACTGGTTATGAAAACACGTCACAGAACAATTACAATAAGTGAGTTACATTTTTTAAAGAATTTGTCGAAATGCATTGGTCTAGCACAATGCAAGATATATTTGTAATATTATAAGCAACAATGAAGGGATAGTGTTTATGTTTTGTCAATGCTCCATCAGATTATGATGCAATACACTGGAATCATAAGAAATTGAATGTTACTATAGTAAATTAAATAGTTAAATGATTTCTGTTAGCGTGCATCTATTTGACACAGAACTAAAACAAACACACACCTTTTCGTGGTGCAAGTTAAAGGAAGAAACTAAACAATGCAAAATTCATACCTTGATAAAGGTTACTTGTTTGCCTGAAACACTGGTAATGGCAGATATAAAATCTATTTACCATCAGGTAACTAGCTTGTAAAAAGTTAACTATCTTTTTTTGTTTTTTTATGTTTTTTCAGTAAAACATATATTTTAATCCCCTTAATTTTTCATTTTGACAAAAAAAAAAAAAATTAATTAGAGAAGACAGACCACCCTAACCCCAACAAATCAAGTTCATAATGGTCCTCATTATACCTTATTATACTAAAAATACTATATTTAATAGTGTGATAAATTGTGACATTATTTGAAATTAGATAACTAATGCTAAAACAAACCTAAAATAAACACTTGCACAAATATTTTAATAATAACAAAAACACATCAAAATTAGTGCAACTTGAGAAGTAAAATCAAAATGCAAAATATAAAAACCGTCAAAACAATAAAAAAACCTATCATAGCATCTCAATGATACTATAATGACATTGATACAGACAATAAGTTAAAAAGAAGTCTACATTTTTTTACTCACCGGTATATGGCAAGGTGGGGGGCATTCATGTAATTATCCTCCAAGGCCCCACCTCCCCAGCAGAGCATATACCGAGCCATCACCTTAGCCCTGCCCCTTCACACCTTACAGAACCAGATGACAGGAGCTCGCTTAAAAACACAGCACCTAGCTTTCCACATTCTCTACCCTTCCCTGAACATCCTTTTGTCCATAACTGGCCCGAGGAGGCTTTAGAAGAAATCTGACACTCTGCCTCTGAAAGTCCCTTGAACTCTCACTGAAGTCTTTTAGTTGCTGTGTTTTTTTTATCCTACTCCTTGTAACTTTTACAAGCTCTTTTTGTACCCGTAGCGTAGTCAGAGGCTTGATACAGCTGTTCATCTGGTTTATTTCCTCTCATCCCACTGGCTGTTCCAGCTTTATGCTTGCCTGTTAGTGGATTTGAATGCGTGTTCCTCTCTTGTCAGCTGAGCTATTTTTTGCTAGTGGATATGGTCTGTATTTCCTTTCACAACAGTTTACTCCCCCTTTTCCCCTCTTTCCAACCCTCTCTTCCTCTCTTTGTCTTGCCTTGTTACTTTCGTCCCTCCCATTAAACTCTGTCAATCTCAACATGATTCTGAGTACATAGTTTGTCTCTGAATACATAGCTTGTCTCATTGACTAATGATTAATATGTAAAGATCTGTAAGAAAAAGTTAAGGCCAGAATTGCCAGAATATCTGTGGCCTTTTGAATAAAATAATGGACAGATACAGTCCTGCTGAAACAGAAAGAGTTTCCTACTCTCTCTATTTAAATCCCTGAAATCACACGACGAGTTAATCTGCTCTCACCATGGAGACGGAACGTGCCTGGCAAAGCTCCAGGTCTATCTGGCCCCACGGCAGAAGAAGGAATGTAACGGATGAGCCAGGTATCAAATCAGACAGTATCGGCTTTGAGGCCTTCTTAATAACCGCAGTAAAACTCAGATAAAACATCCAGACAATGTTTCTTATAACTGTAGGGGACTTAAAAAGCGTCATGCCACATTAAAATGCCAGTCTTAAAGATTAAAAACACTGTTGTTGTCACACAACTCTTACCATGTTTTTAAAGGTCAAATGCACATTTTCTACCATCTGCACTATAAAAAAATATTTTCTTGCTGAACATTATTGCCTTTGTTTTTAAACAAAAACATATTTAAATCCATATAAATTGATGCAGTCATTTTAAATTCATTGCTTTTAAGGAGGTTTACATTTTTTTATTGGAAAACATAAAAAAAGATGTAGTGTACTCATATGGGATTATTTTTGCACCTTTAAAAATTAACAAGTTTTTTAAAAACTTAACTTTTTGGAACTAAATAAAATGTCTTTGAAACGAAAAAAAAAAAAACTGCAGGCAAAATGAAAATTTTTACATTGTTTGAATTCTTCAGAATTAGGTTCATTGTGATGGACTTATGATGGCGCGTTGTGGTTGTCAACCTTGATTGTCATATATGTTAGTATTATCTTTCAATTGTAACAACCTAATTATGCAAGCAAAAGCATTGTTTTAAAAAACATGACATTTAGCAAAACATGCAGTGTATTAAAAATCAAAGCTAAGATTTTGCCTACATTTTTTGGGGGTTTCAAAGAAATTTTATTCAGATTCAGTTTATATTTTCATTAGTTTAATAAAAAATTGCATACATTTTTATTTGCACAAAAATAATCCCATAGACTCAGAACTACACTCTGATTTATTCTGACAGCAAACAGGACGGAGTAGCAAGAGCTTATAGGCCTAAACACAAATCTGACACTGAGACTGTGGGTCAGTCACAGCACCGGAAGGATCTTATGCCGTCATGAGAACTTATTTAGTTGAGAACGTCATCCTTAGGCTGGATACACACTAAAGATTTGATTAATCTTATAAGATTTTCAAAATGTGAGAGACCACAAACACTAGGACAAATTTTTCAGCATTTTGCTCCTTCACTAACAGTTTTTTTAACCAGAGTCAACTGTGAACACGGAAAATCTCGCAAAATCTCTTGAGACTTGAGAGTAAATGTTTTACAGGACATGTTGTAGAAACACTCTCTTTCACAGATCATATGCGCGTTTGTCCTCGGGGTTAACCACACACATCAGGATTTCAGATCGGAAATATTCAACATGTTGAAAATGTACATATCATTCCAACATTCTTCTGAGCAGATTCAGTCACTCTTAACACACATCACACCACAGGAAAATCTCATAAGATAATCTTTATACCTAGGATTGTCGGAAGGGGAGAAATCGGCCCAAAAGAAATCAGCCCGATTATCTTGTGCTGTGTACAAACCCTTATATGACTCCTTGCTACATACATAAAACCGTTCACATTACATTTATCAAAGGCACTGTGAATCTAATGCATTTGCAGCTTATTCCAAGCCAAAACAGATCATCTGATGGCAAATTGAGTAAGTATATCAGTACGATCAATCACATAGCTCAGCACTGCCCTCTCGTGGTAAATAATGAACTGTAGATTATTTTTTGTAAACCCATCTTAAATCAGAAAGCCCATTAAAACCATTTTCAGTGAATAACTGGTTACTCATGTCAAAATGTGCAAATTACATAGAGCTACGGGTACCATCTGTCACCAAAACAGCTGTTTGCATTTTGAGAGAAGTGAGTTTGTCGGGAATGAGTTTGTCTTTGTGTGTGCGCGCGACCAGCTGTTACTTTTCTAATGTGTATAATTACTTTTATTCTTCTGAGTGTTTATTTCATCAGGGGGGGTTGGGGGTGTTTACACTACACTATCATATCTGTTAACATGCAGCGATGAGATATTTATGGAAAATACACCCAGACCGCAACTAACCTTATGGCAGCATCCGTGTCAGAATCTGGCCTGCAGGCTTGATCAGAGCAGGATTCACTGCAGAATGGACCCTCTTCTTTATAGACACTGCTCTGGTCCTCCCTGTACAGGTCCTGGGAGGCCACACACTCTGCGGGATCAGACGCAGGAGGTGGTTCAGGGGACGTTAGAGGAGCAAAGTTAAGCTCGATGATCTGCTTGGCACTTTCGCTGATCTGACTCTGGATCTCAGGAGTGAGGGTCGGAAAGTCAAAAGTGAAGACTGGAGGGCCACTAGGGGTGATGTCTTCACTATCTAGGCTGCTGTAAGAGGTGCCCTTAGCGCGGTGTGACTCCATAATGCTCTCAAAGTGTCTGCTAAAAGAGTCCGAACCATCTGATGAAATTCGGCAGGGGCTGGTGACAGAGATGGGAGACTTCAAAGCTGTGTGGCTGTCAGGCTGGCAATCTGGGGGACTACAAGAGGAACATAAGTCAGATATGTGTTGATTCGTCTGAATCATTAAAAATGCTTTAACAATGCCACAGTAACTTTTAATGGCAGCTTTACATTTTCGCTAATACTGCAAAAAATGTAAAATATTTAAAAGTAAAATGTTTTCTACCCACCAACACCCTGTAATCTGAACATCAAAATTTATGTTTTACTGTATATGTACATTTATAACATTTTTCTTAAAGCTGCAGTATGTAAGATTGACAGCTAGAGGCTAAAAGAGGTAATGCAAAAACAAAGGCATTTCGCCCCGGATCTCACACTTCAGAGACGAATTACTGGCTATAGCATTATTTTCCAGAGAAACAGCTATGTAAACATAACATGATTCCTTGACAGCAATACACTGTGCTTTTAGACATCTGGAAGTGGCAGGATCATACAGATGAAAGGTGCAGTATGTTATACTGCTTGCTAGGGGTTGAAATGGGTACTGCAATTCTGACCCCGAATCCACCCGAAAAGCACATTTCAGAGTAGAATTGCTGGTGGCTATAACATTATTTTTTAAAGAAACAGCTATGTAAAGATAACATGTTTCCTAATAATTCCTACAAATATTTAATTTTTTGGCTTTAGAAGAGTCAAAATATTACATACAGCACCTTTAAAACCTCTGACCCCTTCAGACGCAATTGCTGCCCTCCTGGGTGTCTCTAAATACAGTATACCATTCCACTCACATTTAACCCAAAGTCTTTTATTTTTAAACATACAGAACAACTTCTGCCCATTTTGTTGTTCTCTTGAATTAGAGAAAGTCCTAAGTCATTAACTTGCATTCACTAGAATGTGGATTGTGGAACTGTGTGTGAATTCACAAATGCAATGATTGATTGTAATCTATTCCACACTCACCCTCTCAGCAGTCGACTAAACACCTCATCTCCCTCAGGTGTGGCATTTTGCCTCTTTCTGTCGCCTTGCATCCTCACACTGGCCCAGCTCACCACCTCTTCATCTTGCAGTTCCTCCTCTCCATCTGTGTGTAGGCAAAGCACTCCCTCCAGGGGGCTGCTGCTGCTGGTTCCTGAGGTACCCAGCACACTTCGGTTGCTGCCAAAAGCAGAGTCCACCTCCTCCTGTTCCGCCAGCATCACCTCATCAAGGTCTGTTTCCCTGTAACATCGCAAGGGCACCGCATCTATGTCTGTCTCTGAATATTTAACACTACGTTTGATGATGCCCGTCTTATTAGAGGACCCCACAGCGAGATGATGGTTTATCAACTCCATGTCGACTTGCTGTGCATTGTGGCATGGGGATTTTGAAGAGCCAGTTGATTTACAGTGTCTTGAGTGTGTTGTTATAGGCCTTATGGAGGTAAACAAGTGGGGAATGGGTGTCGGTGACTCACTGGAACAACCGCCGGAGGGTGCCGTGGAGGAGCCTGGAATGTGGAAAACCAAAGGATTGTTCACAGTAAACAGTAAATTGTGTTGGCCACATTTTAATTCTATCTGAAGAAGCTATTATCTGAATGGGCTTACAAAAAAGGATATTATTAAATTAACACTTTTATGGCTCAGTAGCTCAACAGTACAGTATCATCAATGCCTAGGACGCTTGATTTCCAAGAAATTCATATACTGATTAAACAAAAGTATTGTCACAAATTATTAGGGGCTCGAGCACAAAGTGCTGAAATATTGTTTTTCTTTTTATTAATTATTAGTCAGAAAGTATAAAGGTATTTGCAAATTGTATAAATGCCAAGGTAAGTGAAAGAAAATACCACCTAAAACAAGTATTTTTCAAAAATAATTCAAGTGACTCATTCTCTTCTAACCTCTCTCTTTGACATCTGTGAATTGAAAACACCTACACACAGTAAAGAACTGAGAGCTCAATTAACCTAAAAATAATCCATCTGAAGGCCACAGGAATTACAGAAAAATACATCATTTTCAAGACATATATACACAACATTAAAAGGTTTCCGTTAAAATGTAATTTAAAGTAGCGATGAGAAAACAAAAACAAAGGGCCAAGTTTAACAGAGAAAGCAAATCCTAATGTCATGCTTTGGGGATGAGGCTTGTTACATAATAGGATTAAGCATTCATTATGAGGCAAACAGCTTGTTTACAAGGAAAGGCAAATGATTTAAGGATGACATTTCAGAAAACTGTCTGAGTCGGTCATTTCTAAGAGATTCTCACCTTTTGTTTCATGTTGGTCTTGTTGATCAGAGTGGGACCCAAACAGGAACTCCCATTTGGCACGAGCGATCTTCTCTGAGTGCAACGAAGGCCTCATTGAAAATGGTCCACATTCAGACTACAAACAAAAACTGAGTTATCAGACAACAAATCAAACAGCGAATCAATACCTCTAAAGATGTGTACCAAGATCACCTGTATCGCTTTGTTTCCAGAGTCAGGACTCTTCTGACTGGTTTTGCTAGAGGTCTCTGAGGATATGCAATCTTTCTCATGTAGAGTGCTCTCTATAAGGCTGCCTGTGACCCCACTGGAGCTCTGTGATGCTGTACCACTCAACTCCTTATTAGTCCTAACGTCAGCTTTCATCTCATTTTTCTGCTGTAAGACCCTACAATGGCTCTCTTGGGGGACTGGTGTTGTTGGACTACTTCTTTTATGACTGTCCACCTCCTTCAGGTTTCCCTTTTCTATGGCTAAGCATTCCTCTATTCCATGCTTTTTCTGAGTGGTCCAGTTTGGTGTCTCTAGGTTAGGCCTTGTGAAAGGTCTCCTGGTGCTATCTGGGCTGTCTTTATGACCTCTGACTGACCCATACTGCCTACGCTCAAGGCTAGGTGTACGATTGTCCCTTGTGTACTGGGAAGGCAGGTGCCGATGCAAAGTCGGGCTGTCCTTCCCAACCAACTGTGTTCTCTCTATCCGAGGGTCTCGTATGGGAGATGATGATATTACATTTGATCGGTTCAACCTTGCTGGAGCTGCTGGAGATGTACTTCCAATGTGGGGCAAAAGAGAGGTTGTCTGAACAGAGCGGTGACCAGTCTTCTTAGACTCTTGTTTCAAGTTGTGCTCCTGAACAGGAAGGTTGCAATTAGAGTGAGTTCCAGGGCCCTGGAAGCTATCATACAGCTGAGGCTCTCTTGAATGTCCCGGCTGGGGACTGTCAGACCTTATTGTGTCTGTTGATGATGGGTTTGGGGATGGAGATCTCCTGGCTTCCATAAGTATGGAAAGTTTGCTGGCTTCTTCGGCTAGTTTACGAGCCATCTCGGGACTTGTGGCTGGGGATGCGCTACCCCTTCCACTAAGTTGGTTAGCTCCTTCGTCTTCCTTATTTTTGAAGTTGGCCAGGTTGAAATTAACTCTGTGGGGTTGCCTTGGACTATCACTTATGGAATGACTGATTTGTTGATGTCTTGATGGTTGAGTTACAATCATAGCTGGTACTTCGTGTTGAATAGCTGTAGGCTTACCGGATGGTAAATTCGGGCGATACCTATACCCTTGCACTCTTTGGTTTGAGACCTCCTGAGTGTTTGCGGTTGAATGTGACATGTTAAAGTAAGCTTGTTTGGCATGGTTAGATAGTTGGTCTGTAGCAGGGCTCCTAGGAAATCTATAAAACTGACTATTCCTCTCATGGTCCATTATTGTTGCTTTAGTGGGCAGGGTTCTAGAACTGCTTGGTATCACTGGTGATCCAGACCAAGACCGACAGCGGCGCTGCTCTCCTGTCCTGACATCATGCTTTCTATCAGCACAGTTGCCTGACATTTTTTGCCTTAGTTGTGGAGAACCAAATTCCTCTAATGCTCGATGGGTGGCTTCTCTGGCAATGGAGTCTAGAGTAGCCCTCCTAAAGCTGGTGTTACCCATATGCGAGTTCCCCAAAACCTGACTATGTTGTTTCGAAGTATAATTGCTCATTGACTCCGTTCTGTTGAACCACACTGGGTCACTGAGTCTTTTCCTAAGGTGAAAAGGGGTAGCTTTTTCCTCCATGGTTCTGTTGAA
The DNA here is from genome assembly GCA_032361165.1 of Enteromius paludinosus. Taxonomy (NCBI): domain Eukaryota; kingdom Metazoa; phylum Chordata; class Actinopteri; order Cypriniformes; family Cyprinidae; genus Enteromius; species Enteromius paludinosus. The sequence continues at coordinate 10,156,271 of JAUMHQ010000070.1, forward strand.
AGGATTCTGAGGCTCGCTTTGGCACAAAGAGTTATACTGGCCTTCAACCGATTTAATTTTAGCTTTTTCAATGTAACTAAAAGTGGCAACAGATCGCCTTCCTTCATCTCCTCCCCTCATCTTAGTTGGGTTGAAAGCTTTACGAGTTCCACTGGGAGTAGGAGGGGCAGTAAACCGTCCTGACAAGTGATGTTCCCTGCTAAAGAAGGGGTCACGTTCAGAAGGAGCAGACACCAAATGACATGTATTTCCAGGGGCATCTGTCTGAAGGGCAGACAGTAACTGGTTTATCTCATCATAAGGTAAACTTTTGTGGTGTTGGGTCACTGGTTGGTCTGAGCCATGTCCTGGATGTAGCTGAAAACTGACAGAGTGTCTAGATGTCGATTTACTAGAGGCCAAGCTCTGGGTGCTGCTTCCACCTTTATGCAGGACCCCACGTGTGGATGTCCGGCCATGTGGTGCATTAGGGCCACTGTACTGAGATGACTGAAGGATGTCTGGAGCTGTCAACATGAGGGAGTCTGTTTTCTCCACATCTCCAAGGTCTTTTCCTTCTTCATCAGTGACAGATCTCACCTCTACATACAGGTGGAGGATTTTACCTGACTGCGACATAACAGACCAATAGCAACCTGGAGATCTGTCCTATGTACTCTGCAATTGACTAATCACACTGGTCATCTTGTATGCTCTAGAAGTTTGTTGCCATGCACATCTGAGAGTTTGGATGGACTCCAATTTCATTCTCAAAATCACCTATAAGAGACAAATGAGAAGACATATTTCAAAAGGTTCAGTATGACATGAGTACAATGATCAGTATAAATAAATAACTCATTTGAGCCAATATTTATAACAAAAATAACTCTCACAATAACTCAAAACAAACACCTTGTGTAAAGAGAACTGACAACCTTGGCTCCTCTTGTTTACACTGTACCCCACTAAAATCAGAAGAGTGTGTTTACCCATGGCAAGATGATCTAAATGTGTGACATGCTAATTAAAGAATGTAAAGCAAACTCCACATACGTAAGCACCTCGGTATTGCTGGCAGTCTATGCCTCACTCCTTCATCATATTACATACATAGTGTTAACTAAAATCTACCATGGCTCTCTTCGAGGTATAGTAAGGTAAAATATTATTACTTAGAGATATTAACAAGCACTTCTTCAAGCATGGTCAAGTACATATTAACTTAGCATAGTATATCTGTTCATCCTTACCCAGGAAACCCTTGCTGGTAAGGTTACCTTGGATCAAAAACATAACATATCCTTGTGACCATATACACTTAGAACCCCAATCTTTTTCCTTTAATGCATTTAGAATGGTTGCACTAGCCTACAGTCACCTTTACAAAACATCAAAGTCATGTTAAATGAAGTAAACCTACTACATATCCCAACAGCTCAGAAGAGAACGAAACTGATCATTACAAAATGCCTTCGGGGCTTCGCTCTCTTTGATGGTCATAAGCCAGTCTAACCTCTCTGATGCTAGTCTCATACAGCTGCTTGTGTTCTGTCAGCTTTTGTGAGAGTGGGGAAGTGTGGCTGCGTTTGGATGTGTGCCAGGTGTTGCACTCAATTGTGTCGTACGCACTCAGCATCATGACCACCACTGCAGTTATGGGGGAGGAGGCAGGGAAGGATAGTACATAGTTTTCCCTCAGAGACCACACACACACTTATTCATATGCATGGAAGTTCTCAAGGCCTCTCTTCTCTATTTCTCTAACACACACACACAATGCTATGCATCACATTCACAAACCAGACACTAATAATGCTACAGAGTCAAACTACACAGACAGGAAGGGTGACTAATACTTGAAATAACTCTCAGCTCATAATTGCAGTTAGTCTGAATGACAGAAACAGAGCGTTTGGATGTGAATAGCACATTTTCAAATTCAGAGCCTTTACTTACTGCAGTCTTCCTGCAGTGCCATAGCTGAAATGTACTGACTATACTGTATGCCTAGTAACTTTACCCGTTTTAGATGTTCCAAGGTAACCTTTAACAACTTGAAATTGATCCTCCTTTAATTAACTCATTGGATCAAATTCCTTAACTGAAAGAACACGCCACATTCATGACAAAATACTGTCAGGTGTTGGTTAGAAATGAGCTAGAATTAGCTACAAAATTAAGTGGATGCAGAAAGACTATTACTTTGTTTATAGTACTGATTTAATATATATTTTTTTAAATGTTAAAAAGAAGAGTTCTTGGTAACATTTTAGATTAGGGAATGCATTTTCACTATTAACAAAATTTTTCCCCCTTTAGCAAATGGCTAATTTGCTGCTTATTGATATGAAGTCATTGTAGTTATTATGTATACAGGTAGGTATTGGGTATAGGGTTAAGGGATCCGGAATATGGTCATGCATAATAAGCCATTAATTGTTCTAAAAAAGTACTAATAAACAGCCAATATATTATGCAGCTAGTAAATAGTGTTCCCTAATCTAAAGTGTTACTGAGTTGTTGTTTTTCAACCCACAAATTTTATGACGAGTACTAATTAGTTCTCCTTTAAAACCTCTGCAAAATATTTAACAGTAAACCTAAAGTTTTATTTTAATTAAGAGTGTGAGGAGATATATGGTGTCATTTTAAGTGTATATTATAAATATTACTCACTTATATTCATTGCACACCTAACATTTTTAATTATTTTGACTTTCCCAGTAATTAAAATAATTGGCGTATTATAAAAAAAAATTAAATAACTGAAAATGACTAAATTAGTTAAGAAAAGTTGTTCGAATGCATATATTTAATGTATCTACTTTCTGTTAAGCAGACCTATTTTTCCCCTGCTGTAGCTAATAGGATTCCTCCAACCCCTCCTCCTGTCCTCACTCCTGTAACTGTTACATGAACAGGCACATAGAAACCAATTACAGTCAAACCCCTCCCTTTACCTGTTAACTCCCCTCTCAACCGCTCCTTCCCATCCACCACACTGCAGCAGTGGGAACGCAGTAAATTCCCTCCTTCAGAGTCTTCAGAAAAAGATGCTATTCATGTGTATGAAGTCTCTGTGACTCCCTCTCTTCTCCACAGAAAATAAAAACAGCTCTGGCCTGCCTTACTGGCTCACGCATACTGGATTTACGCCACCCACACGACTTAGTGCGTCTTCTCCAATGCCACTTCCCCCCCACACTGAAAACCTGTCTTAGTCCAACAGGACTTCCTGCAATCAACCTGTCACTCATGTTGCTAAGACCCACCTCATTCTACAAATAAGCCAATCAGGTGCGCCAGCTCTCTGTCTGCTCTGTGCAGTACTACATTTCACAGTAACAGAGTGACAGATGGCAAAAGGTTCAGCTCACTCTGCAGAGGGGGGCCTAGCCAGAGGGAAAGCCCCTTGTAAATAGACTTATACAGTAACAGGGGTTGAGAAAAGGGCACTGGGATTACAACTAGTGGTCTGAACTGAAACAGCCATAAATCTTAACAGGCACTTTTGTGAATTTACAGTATATTAATGCTAGCTACAGTTTTTACTGTAATTTTTTACAATAGATCAACAGCCTAATACAATTATAAATTCATAGCGAACAGAGGACTGTGATGCAACAGAACTGTAATGATTAGTTGTGCTTGCATTAGCATAAACACTTAGCTACTTATAGATAATCTGTAAATGTAAACACCACTAGGTTGGTGCTTTCTGTATTTGCTGGTTTGCTCTTGTTCAACGGTACAGCTTTATTTATTTTGTTTAATTATAAAAGCAATCATTTAAAAAACGTCTTCCGATATTGTTTGGTTCCCAATGTTCAAAACAATTAATAAATATATCTGTGAATGGCTACATAGCTCAACATGTTGTAAATATAAACCTTGATTTCCTTCAATGAGCCCGGTGTGGTTTGTTAGCCACAGGTTCACAGGTTAAATGTTGGAGATCACTTGTTATGCTTATTAAAGTGTTTTACAATTTTATATAGCCTCACCTTATTGAGCAATGTGCTAACTACTGTTTTCAGCATGTTTTGTGCATGCCTATAAAGGCTGTGATTTTATGGTATATGTCCTAAGGCACCAACAAATGAAATTCTAATTAAATCACAAGACATGTTTTCTATTAAATAAAATATTAGGAGAGATTTTTAGTAAAATAAATAAAAATAATAATAATAATGTAGCTCTTGGAAGGACTCAGCCTGAGCAATGTGATATACTAGCCACTTTTAATGAGACACTCAAACATTTCATACATTCAGCAGAGTATATGGGCTAACAGCACTGTTCTTGCTGATTGTGTTACATAAATCAGCGAAACTTCATCTTTGCAATTGCATTACTAAAGTAGTGTTAAATCTAAAATTACATTTTGAATCTTTAGTTGTTTTATTTTTGCACTTTGGATTTTGATGTTAAAATCTATTGACATCTAATATTTACATCTATTAAAATAATTTGCACTTTAAGAACAAAGAAAGCACATCATTATACTGCGAAAAAAAAAAAAAATGTTTTATTAAAAAGGTTGTTTACTTCAATAATATTTCGTTTTTTCAATTCAAAATTTAATGTACAATTTACTGCTATTTCTCTTATGTGAAATCCACTAGCGATGTGAAAATAGTAAAAAAAAAATCAGCATACTTAATGTGAAAGTAGTTTAAAAGTAAGAGTTTAGGCCTTATTGCATGCTGTACAAATACTGAACAACACAGCTGACCTACCGTATACACAGAGTGACACTGAGCACTGAGTAGTGCTGTCCTGCATTACCTACTGTTATCTGAGAGCTTCGGAAAGAATACTTTACTCAGACTGACTGATCGTAGACATTAGCCTCTAAGGTGACTGATAACTACAATGGACGTCTAGGGTACACAATAGATCTAAGATCAAAAATTAAAGCACATGGGTTCAATTATACATTCATAATACACTATACATGTTTTTCTGCAACCACTAAAAGTAAAGTCTCCACTAGTACTTTTGCAAGTCAAAACAAACAAGCACAAGAAATCTAGAATCAACCAACAATACAATTTTAAGAAAGACTGGAATAAAAAATAAAAAACATATACGCCACATTATCAAAAGGCTTGCTATGCCTATTTTTTGGTGAATTAGAAAAATAAATAAAGGGAAAACCAACTTGACATACCTGATGGGTCCATTAAGGGGTGCAAATACAGAAAATGCATTTGAGGCTTTATTGTATCTTTGTGCATGTGTGGTTCTGAATTGGACAGCTCCGCTGTAATTACAAAAACTCCTACAGTAGATAAAGCAGTCAGTACGCTTGTTTCCGTGTCTTTAGGGAGTGCCCATATCACATTCACAGAGCACTGGCAAGGGGTCCATCTGAGCTTAAGGTGGACTGTAACTTTGTCAAGAAGTGCTTTCTATCTTCTAAAGCTGGATGAACTTGGGTTTTCTGGACAAAAAAGGCCTATATAGATTAAAAAGAATTATGCAAGAATCTTTATAGTAAGATGGTCTATCCTTTTAAAATAAAACAGGGCAAATGGCTTATTAAATTAAGTTCCTGTTCATTCGTCAAAAATGTATCTATTTGCACATTTTCTTAATTTTCAAGTTTAAAACACCCAGAGAATGAGTGAACTGACACATTCAGGTAGAAATTACAAAAAATAAATAAATCTCAATTCTATATTGAAAACTATATATATTTCTTGTGATGATTCAACCAAACTTAATCACGTAATACAGACCCAAATACACTATAGAATAAGCCATCTTATTTATGCACTGTAATGAGAAACGGATAGATTCATGCAATTTGTGAGGGAATATTTTTGTTTCTTAGATGTACAATGGCAAGAGGCTGATTGTTTTGGCCATTTATGTCAATACAGGGATTGAAGATGGGATAAACTGGGCCAGAAAACTCCACACAGAATGAGTGGAGCAAAGCCAGCGTATCACCGTCATAGAAAGACACATTCCCTTTTTGGATATCTACCCAAACTCCAAGTTTTTGGATGTTTTTTCTAACTGCCAGTGGCTTTTCATTTGAGTCCTGACAAATTAGATATTTTCCATTACCATGATAGATGTAGCAGAATGCATTGTTAAAGTCACCGTTGCATTGCTCTGAATCCTGATCTCCAGTAGCTGACCCGTTTGACAGACCAATCAACCAGTAGGGTTTCTTCCAGACGGCCACCTCCCAGTAATGCGAGCCGCTAGAGAATCTCTCCTTGGCCCGGACACTGTACTGAGATTTGATGTTTGTTTTCCGTTTCCTCTCCGGGGTTGGTTTCTTACTCCAGTGTACCTCCAGCCTGTCTGCTGACACCTCCAACTCAGGGTGTGCTGTTTCTGGGTCTAAACGTATTGCTCTGAGACCTGCAGGTGGAAAAATATGATATGATACATTATAAGGCAGGATTATTGTTAAGTCTGTGTAAGTCTAAGTATGTCTTTTATCATTATGCATTAAAAACATCACACTTACTAGACCATAGCCGCTGAGTATTCTTAAGGACAACTTCATCTAAGCTATCAACCAGCTGTTCAATGGTCTTCATCTTGTCTAGTGTGCTGTACTCTGGTTCTATCACAGACACAAGTGGCAAATCCACCTGGGATCTAGAGCAATGATGAAGGGTTCTATGAAATATTAATTTTAATAGAATTTTAATATTAATTTTGGTACCAATGTCTTTTTGCATAGTAGAGGAATAAAGATTTAGTTTCTCATAAAATGCAATTTCAAGAAAATGCAGAAAGAACTCACCCTAATCCATGTTTTTTGAAATGCTGTAAAGTGTTGTTTTCTGTTAGTGACAAAATACAGATGAAAAAGAAAAAAAAAGAAAATGTGGACAAAAAATAAAATTATAATACGCACCTGGACAAATTTGACATTATTTTCTTCCTCAAAGAGAGTCTGGCTTAATCTTAGGGCAGCATTAATATCTTTAACATGACACTTTAGTGACTCACTCCTCCATCTTAGCCACTTGTTGGTGTAAATCTCTTCGGTTTCCAGAATGGCCAGCACCAATTTCTGATCCTCCTCAATGTAGGCTTTCATCTGGCTGTATTTCTCAGCTATTCTGTCTCTATATACTACTGCATTTTTCTGACAACCATACACACAAAACAAACGTCTGGTGAACTTACAAGATATCAGAAAAAACAGCATATCAAACCACCTCTTGCTGCTATAAATTCAATACATTTCATTGTAATGTGGACAATAATTTATTTGGTCAATTGGTTAGTTTGTGACTCATAAATACCTACCGACACCTCTGAAAATATTGGCTCCAAATTTTGCAAAGCAGACTTAGCTAAACGTTTCCTTTGTAGAAGAAGTGATCTGTTGGTCTCCAACACCTTCTAAAAAAACAAGACATATTTCCATAAGTTCTCAATACACTTGTTGCTTTCCACAAAATTCTAGACAATAATGGTCGTTTATGTAATAAAAATGTGTAAATATAAACATGTACATTGTGTAAATATATAAATATTAGGGGTGTGCGATCTGAGATAATATCGTAATTGTTGTTTTAATTATGTGCGATGTAATGATGTCACCACTACGTAAAGTCTTGACTAGTGCGCGTGCGCATTTGGAGTGTGTTTTCTATTAAAACGCATTTAGAACGATCACAAAATTCAAGAAATGGGAACAGAAAACGTATATATTTATATCATTTCATATAGTATTTATCAATACCACACAAAGAGTGGCGTTTCTTTACAAACGCAATATAGATTTTTTTTAAGCAGTTTAAAAACAAGTTGATTAAGATACTTACATTTCAGACACCATACTGAATGTTTTTGGTCTATTTCGTCAACAAAACAAATTCCAAACACAGCCACAACACTCTTGCATCTCTGAGGAACATGGCAGCGTTTAGATTATGAATCAATCAACCGTTGAAATGATTCAGTTCAACCCTAATGACTCATTTGTTAACAGTGAAAGCTGCCTCCTACTGGCAGTTTTATTTTAACATTTGAAGTTTCTTTTCATCATAGACATAATATCAAATAACAGTATTCAACGTTTTGTTTAATATATCAAAGCATTATTTATGCATTTGTAACTGCAGGATAAATGCATTCATGTTCTGCACTAAACAATGCATCTACGGGAAATGTCTTCTGTGCTTCCTCTGCATTGCAAAGATAAGTTTGATATTGATTTTCTTGGAGCAGCCCAAATAATGTATTATTCTAATTCACTGATTAAATGTGAGAATTTAATTTAAAAATAATGCATACTTTTAGAACAATTCTAATAATAATGCTTCTACTTTAAAGGTTTTTCCTTCAATAGATTGTGGAGACTTCTATCACCACAAGACCAATCTATCAAAATAACATTGTTCACTCATATTATTTGAAATGTATTAATTAAATCCTACCTTGAACTCTGTGCATGCCTGTTGCAGCGTAACAGCTGGATGGTTTTTGTGCGAACCAACTGCAACGCAAAGACAACACACAGCAATCTGGTCCTCCTGACAGAAGAGTTTCAGCTCCTCCCCATGCTCCTTACACTTAAAGGAAATCAAGTCTTCAGTTACTTCGATAATAGAGTGCCCTCTTAAAGCCTCTCTCTGCTGGTGCAGGAGGGTGTGAGCAGAGCACAGAGATGCATCGCAGGTAAGGCAGCTCTTCACAGCCACCTCAGTCTTCCCAATGCACTGATCACATATGATAATAGGAGACATTTGAGATGATCCGTCCAGCTAAGGTGCTCTTGCAAAGGCATCCTCAGCTTTCCTTTGAAGATCTGAGTTGATCTCAAGCTCAAGGTCAGGAGGAAGAAGGATTTGACATTCCGGACAGAACAGTGGCTCTTCTCCGGATGTTTTTGGGTCATCCATGTTCCACACCACTTGGATGCAGGTTTGACAGAAGTTGTGCCCACATGGAAGTTGTACAGGGTCTGTGAAAGGCTCTACACAAACAGGACATTTTAGTTCTTCTTCTCGAGCGTCCATGTCTGCAGACCTGCTACTGTCTGCGTGTGGTGGCCCGGCATTAATATTTCAAAGATGAGGTTCATATTTCAATGCCATTATATTAAAAGTGTATTCAATTACAATAAACTGTGCATGTCTTCTAATGCAACAATATATAAAATATTTCAAACCAACAAGCAGTAATATTCAAATTCATCTTGTTTATTCAAGTCTAAACTCATTAGCATGTTCATGCCTTTCATCTTTATTGCATTATTTTAAAATAAAATTCTTAGATTGAATCAGTGAATTAGAATAATAAGTTATTTGGGCAATATCAAATTTATCTTTGCAATGCAGAGGAAACACAGAAGACATTAACAGTAGATGCATTGATAAAAAGTAAAAAAAAAGTGTAAAATGTCATTATGTTTATTTATATCAAAATATCACATTTAGACCATAAATTACATATCAGTATTTCTGCTGTAATTTATGTATGTACTGTATTACACAAGCCGTATATAAATGCAACTTTCCATTAATCGTTGTCATGTACAGTTTTAATAGAAATCACCTCACATGTATTTTGTTGATTTAAAGCAGCTTAAAAAAGCATAAAAGCATAACTAACGTTAGCTACAAAAATAAACGACACAACTACCCGTTTTTCGTGTAGACCAGAGCCGTAGTGTAGACATGAGGCAAATGTAGTGAGAATAAACGAACGGATTTGTTTTTAAACTGTGTGTAACAACTACGAATTCGAGCAATAATCTCACTGACGCTAGATGGCAGTGTATGGATAATGGCGGCGGGAATGCAGCATGCCAAAACCAACGAGGAGACGCTTGCTTGTGCCGTTCAATGACTGTACGCGGGAATTTTGAGGTCGCAGTGTTTACTTTGCAGCGATGCAGCAAGAGTTGTTTACGCAAGAAATATTGTATCTTTATCTACTGTGGAAGCATATGTGAGAACCGTTTGAATGACCGTTGCTATTGAATATCTGCTTCTGGACGAATTAACGTACATTTGAGTCGCACTAGCGATAGCTGTCTTTATATGCAGTTGTCACGGTGATGTGAGGAGATTTTAAGTTTTGATATCAGTAGGGTTGCTTTATGTTATTGGATTCTCCGAATATTATTTATTTATCAACTTACGATCCATGATGATTAAGTGTAAATCCAGAAAGCCTTCCGTAAGTAACTTATTTTACATTCATCTCCGATGCTTTTTTTCATCCTCATCTTGTTATGAAGATGTAAAGTGTTATCAGCTGTGGAAGTCTTACTAACTAACTTTTGGTTGTTGTTGTAGATGGTCACTGGAGTTCAGTCAAACATTTCTGCTTTTTTCGGCTCAAAGGTAAGATTTAGTGCAGTGTTTCCCCAACCCTGTTCCTGGAGGCACACCAACAGTGCACATTTTGGATGTCTCCCTTACCTGACCAATATATTTCTGGTCGTGGAGTCTCTACTAATGAACTGATGAGTTGATTCAGGTGTGTTAGATTAGGAAAAGATGGAAAATGTATAGTGTTCCTCCAGGAACAGGGTTGGGAAATGCTGTTTTAGTGAATTCTTGGTTTCTCTTAAAGGGATAGTTTACCATAAAAATGTTCATAAACTTGTTTTTGGTCTTCATTTACTCCCCTTGTACTCTCCTGAACTGCATATTTGAATACTATGTAGACCTATTGTTTAAATAAAATAATTTGATACATAAAATACATTTTTTATATACTTACTCTTGATCCTATATCGTATGATTTATGCCGTTCAATAAAAGTCTTTGTAAGCTTCTTAATTTTTTTTGCATTTTTATAATTCAGAATGAGAAGTCCTTGCATGTTAAATTAATGCCCACCCGCTCTTATGTGAAGGTTGACATCACACCTCACATCATAACATCACATTTATGTTTAATCAGGTTTCCCCGAAGTCACCTAAAATAAATGCAGCTGGAATTACAAGATTTCCAGTTTCGCTGAAGACCAGTTTTGTGGAGGATAAAAATGTCCCCTGCTCTCCAACAACCCCTTCTGCTGTTCCCGAGACGCCTGACAGTCTGAGGAGCAAGACCCCTTCAGACACTTCTGAACACTATGAGAACCGTTCACCTGTCTCCCGCGTCATACATACTAAAGGTGTCAGGGGTAAACCTGGCCTGATGGCACGTAAGCTGATGCAGCCAAAGAAAAACAGTAGTCCAGAGCCTGAGGAAACTTTTGAGGTTAAGAATGGCTTAAGTCACTCTGGCTCTGTAAAGAGGTTGTTGCACAGCTCAGAGAACTTCCAGAGTGCCAAACGGTCCAGGACCATGCAAGTTCAGAAGGAACCTCACTGTGACACAAGCTCTCCAGGGGCCAATCAAACTGCTTTTTCAAAGAGTCCAGAGAAAAAGATGAAAGCTGAGCCAACTGGGTCTTGTCTGAAAACGAACAGGAAAATGACTAGTTTGTTAAAGCCCTCTAGAAAATCCTCACATCTTAACTTTAGTACTAGTGAAAAAGAAAATTTGCTTGCTGCAAACCTGAAGTCGGAAATAGACATGAGTACGGTTTCTGGAACGAATGATCTTGATCTTGTGATGTCATATAGTTCATGGTTAGAAAATAGATCTACTGAAGTGGAAGAGACTTTTCTAAATTGTCCAGTTACTAAAAAAAGACCCTTGAGCTCTGCTGATCTGCAAGCAAAAGACCAAATTGCTGATGGAAAAACCTTACCAGTCCCATTTGAAGATGAGTTTGCTGATCTGAGAGATGATTGGTTTGATGATGGCATGGAGCAAAAATCGGAGGCACCAAAACCCAAGAAGTTTAGTCATGAGTATGAATGCTTTATTCAGTCTATTTATGTGCACATAAGTGAGCTTTAGTAATATTTGATCGTATAGTGATTTTGACTATTAACACAAGTATTATTTTATTATAATTGTATATAATGTTACAGGTTTTTATTAATATTTTACATTAACTATTTTTTTTTTCACTGTTTAAGTATATTTTTATATTTCTATGTAATTGTTTCAGTTATTAGTTAAAGTTAACAATAATAACCCTGCTTAAAACTGGTTTCTTTGAATTTTAGAAAAAACAAATGTGTACCTGAGCATGTTATACTGGCCTCTGGTGTTCATAACCGATACTGGGTACTGGATGTACAGGATATTACCTCATCACGAAGTTGCATTGAGAAGCACTTAACCATCACCTGCTCCAAGACAACACAGTCCAGGGAGACCTGTATTCTCAAAGACGGCTGGTACAAAATGTTACTTGGTGTTACTTGGTGTATGGTGTATGTTCCTTTTTCTTATTGTTTTTGAACTTTCCAACCTTTTTCCTAAAGGGAGAGCACTCCAGTTTCTGTTGGAGATGTCATTCACTTGGAAGGGAAGTGTGTTTCTGGCTTGTGGACGATTGATAGAGACTCTGGATTCCTGGTTCTGCTGCCTGACCTGTTGATATCGGGGACCAGTATTGCAAACAGTATTCGCTGCATGAGGCGAGGGGTGCTGGGAGAGATGTTTAAGGTGTGGAAATGTAATGTTGTGCATCAAGCATAAGCATATGCACTGTCATTCAAAAGTTTTATTCTTTCAGTTATTCAATCAAAGAATCCTGAGAAAAATGTCTGTTTCAACGAAAAAATATTAAGCAGCACTGTTTACAGTGAGTGTTAATGAGCACAATTAAACATCAATATCCAGTAGCTATGAAATGCAGAATGTACATATACTGTATGTTGCTCATAACCTTTGTACAGTGAAGAATACTCAGCATTTAAGGTCTTTCCCGTTATTGATGATACAAACCCTTTGTGTTTCTAATTGTTCTTCCGTCAAAAATGTATTGCTTAAAATAATGAAATATTTTGTGTGTTTTTTTAAACAGGCATTTGATGGTGGATCTAAGCAAATGTTAAACGGTACCATAGTTCATGATATTTTCCAAAAAGCAGCCATGTGCTCAGATTTCTCTCTAGAGAGGATACAGATGTTCGCTGCAGAGGCCTTAAGAAGCCCTAACTACCTCGGACAAATGTAAGTGCTATCTTGAAACATCTCCATCTTTAGAGTAACAGCTTTCTTGCATAGTTGTTGTTTTTTTTTTTTTTAGTTTTCTTAATACAGTGTTTGATGACAGCAGCAAGGATTGAAAGGACTGTACTTGTCTTTTACTTACTTTAATTAGGTATAGTCTAAAGCTGACCCAGGCTGACATGAAACAGGAAGTAGAAGAATATCTTCCCTCTTTATCCGAGTGGTCAAAACACTATCTCCACACTTCACCACTGGCTGGACAAAAGCAGCTCACACTCAAACTGTGAGTGTGTATGCATATATATATATATATATATATATATACATAACATGTATTTATTTAAAGAAGAACACTGTGGGTTCAGTTTAATATTATGAATAAATTTAATGGTTTGTGTGGTTATTTACCATCAGCCCTAGTGACGGGGCTCTGAGCAAGCAAGATGCCACCTGTAGCGTGACAGTCACAGATTTTGCGGACATAGAGGAGAACATCTGGTGTCCACGTTTTGGCCTAAAGGGGAAGATAGATGTTACAGCCGGAGTTAGGATTCATCGGAGAGGCAAAAAGCCCACAGAAAGGATTGTGCCACTGGAGCTGAAAACCGGGAAGGAGTCCAACTCCATTGAGCATCGCAGTCAGGTACAAAAAAACAGCTGTGTCCCATGTTAAAAATATTACTATTTTAGTACTGCTGAATATCGCTTTTTATTTCAACTTTTTTTAAGGTTATTTTGTACACTTTAATGAGCTCAGCTAGACGTTGTGATCCAGAGGCAGGTTTCCTTGTCTATTTGAAGACTGGACATCTTAATCCTGTTGTGGGCAACCACATGGACAGGAGAGGTTGGTTTGTTTTGGTTGATTAAATGTATAGTTCACCAAAAAATTATTCTGTCATCATTTGCTCACCCTCAAGTCATTCTGTATTTTCAAAACACAAGTTAACTTTTTAATGGAACATGAGGCTTAGGCTTGTGCACTTGTGTTTCAAAATTGAATGCAATGGGCTTGTGGGTTGGGAGGGTAATGAGGTTGAGTATTGAATGACAGACTTTACATTGTTGGGTGAACAATCGCTTTGAATCATGTAGTTTAAAACAAATGTTGAGCCAATTGGCTTAGTCATAACAGAGCAACGTTGAAATCTAAGATAGGCTTACATGCTGCTTATGACTATATACTGATTTCTTTTTTTTTTCTGTCACAGAGCTGATTAAAATAAGAAACTCACTGGCCCATCACATCGGAAACAACCTTATTAAGGTGAATGGAAGAAGTCAGATGGCTCCATTGCCTGCTATTGTATCTGACCAGCAGACATGCAAGTACTGTCCTCAGAAGAGGAACTGTGCGGTTTACAATAGGTACTGGGTTTTTTTTCCTCTGTTTATGTATCATATTCCATTACAACTGCAGAGTTTTGTAATTCCATTGAGCTTCAGCTGAAAGTTGTTGTTTTGTATAGAGCTGTAGAGAGAGATCTCGTGGAGATCTGTAGTGAAGATCCACAGGCGTTTGTGCAGTTGGAGAGCGAGCACCTCAGCCATGTGCACCTTCAATACTTCAGCCACTGGTTGCTGCTCTGCACGCTGGAGGCTCTCACCATGGAGAACAAAGGAGGTCGGCGCAATATCTGGCTTCAGACTGCCCAGCAGAGGTGGGTGTTTTTTAATAAAATATGATTTTTACTGGACATTGTGTGTTTCACCCGTCATTTACTCCTCCCTCATGTCATTCCAAACCTAAAAATAAAAACATAATCCATAAAAAACAAGCAATTTTTACTGTATATGTAAAAAGCCTAAATAAATAAGATTAGCAGTGTTTGTTTGAATTAATTGAATGTTTTTTGCCTTGATGAATGTTGTTGTTGCATCACTGTTCTTATTTTGTTCGTCTTCAGGGAGAAAAGTGGTGGCTGCGCGGGTAACATGCAGTTAGCTGGAGACGTCAGTGTTCTGTCTGATGGTGTATATAAGCACAGCTTTGTGAGGAAGGAGGGAGATCAGACTCTCACTGGGCTGATAGTGGGCGACAGGATTGTGATCAGTGATCAGGAATCTGTCCTCATAGGCCTTGCCACAGGATATGTCACAGAAATAACTGTCAATAGAGTGACTTGCTCTTTGGACAAGTAAGCCTCTTGCAGATGCATTTCATAATGCTTTTTAATTTTACTGAATATGAAAAGTTCAGTAGTACATCAAAGCTTAATTCATATTATTTCCAGAAACCTTTCCAAGTATTCCTCAAGCACACTTTTCCGACTGGACCAGGATGAAGGTGCAGGTGGTCTTGGCACCCATTTAGGAAACCTGTCTATGTTGATGGAAAACACTCCAACCAGGTCTGATTATCATTTTATTTTTTGTTGGCTAAAGCTGTAAATGTTAAAAATAAAAAGCTTTAAAGCCATAAAATGTATATTTGTCTACAGTAAAAGACTGAGGGAGTTGATTGTGGAATTCAGGCCTCCCCAGTTCATTGACAGCCTCAGCAGTGTTTTGCCACGAGACGCCAAGGACACTGTTGCCAACATTTTAAAAGGTGCGTTCAATGTTGTCAAGAGAAGGCAGCGTGTGAACCATAATCTCACTCTTTCTGCTGTGAGTTGCTTTAAAACATGCCCTGATGTGTTCTTTAAGTAACAGCTTCATTGTTCTTACCTGATGAGATTTAATCATGTTTCCTTTTAGGACTCAATAAACCCCAGAAACAAGCCATGAAGAAAGTGTTACTATCTAAAGATTACACGCTTATTGTGGGAATGCCAGGTACTGGGAAGACTACCACCATCTGTACACTGGTAAGGAAAAAAACTGATTTACTGTATTCAGTTTCTTGTCATAATTTTGTTTGCATTGCTTTTTTTTTTTTACCTTCTTTCTGGCAGTGGAGTAAAATAGTTTTTGCTTCTGGTTTCTATGTACAGAGGAATATTAATCTGACATTTATTTTACACTTCCTTGTTTTTCAGGTGCGTATACTCCATGCTTGTGGCTTCAGTGTTCTTCTGACCAGCTACACCCACTCTGCTGTGGACAACATCCTCCAGAAACTAAAGAGGTTTAAGATTGGCTTTCTGCGACTGGGTCGTTCTCAAAAAGTGCACCATGACATCCTGCCCTTCACAGAGGAGTCATGTCGGGCCAAAGGCATCCAAACACTTGAAGAGCTGGAACAACTCTATAACAAAGAAGTAAAATATATTAAAATACTTCATTTTAATGTGATGTCAGCTACATTTTCAGCAGTCATTACTGCAGTCTTCAGTGTCACGTGATGTGCTGATTTGGTGCATAAGTATCATTTCTTATAATTGATATTGAAATATTTTGATGCTTAATAACCAAAAGTTCAAAAGAATAGCATTTATTTGAAATCTTTTTGAAAACTGAAGTCTTTATTGTAAATTTTGATCATAATCAATTTTGATTTATTTCTGATATTCTTAACGAATATGACATGTAAATGTTCAATCTCTGATTGCTCTAAATTGTAAAAATCCAAATTGTTTTGTAAAGCTTACCCTCTTCCCCTTGTAGCTGATTGTGGCCACCACCTGTATGGGTGTAAAGCACCCGATATTCAGCCGTAGACGCTTTGACTTCTGCATCGTTGATGAAGCATCTCAGATCAGTCAACCTGTATGTTTGGGTCCGCTGTTTTACGCCCAGCGATTTGTCCTGGTGGGAGACCACCAACAACTTCCTCCGATTGTACAAAATGCTGAAGCCAGGTAGTACACTCATTCAGAACTTTTTGAAAGCTTTTCATGTTGAGCCTCTAAATACAGCAGTTACACTATCAAAATATTATTATACGTCATCCCGTAATCTAATTTTTTTGTTTTTTCTCCATTGCTCTATTTTTTTACTCAGAACGCTGGGAATGGATGAGAGTTTGTTCAAACGCCTGGAGCACCATAGTGATGCGGTTGTTCAGCTGAATGTGCAGTACCGAATGAACAGGTGGGAGTTACAGCAGTCAAACATTCAGACAAAGATATTGTGAGATAGATATATATATA
>JAUMHQ010000070.1:10211011-10226086 GCA_032361165.1 Enteromius paludinosus
AGCACACAAATTCTGAATGCCTTTGACAGATCTCAAATGAGCCATTTTAATCTAGATTAATCTAGATTAAAAAAAATAATCTATGCCCACCCCTAATTAAAAGTTGTTGTTTTTTTTGATGAGAGGGCAAGTGGTAATAAAACGCCTTCATCTTCAAGTGCTTTGCATTAAACTCATACAATTAGTAAAACATGGGGGTTTTAAATAGGTGCATAAATGCCTTTCATGCCAACAAACAAATACAAGTTAATATAATATGCTCACTATCCAGTAGATAAAACCAACCCAAAATAATAGCCACAGTTCATAGTTCAATGGCATTCACAATAAAATCTTCGATAACTTCCAACAAATTCCAAAGCAATTCCAACTTCCTGCATTAACAATTAACATTTTTTTTGGGTTTATTTAGTTATACCAACATTTTCATATTGTACACCAGGTATACAAGGCAGCATAGTGTCACTCTTAAAAATAAAGGTTATAAATAAATTAATTTATAAATAATTTCCATGATAAAAAAAAGAGTTTTATGGCAGGAAAAGAATCTTAAAATGCTGTTTTGGGAGGCACTGCTGTAAAAAAAACAACTATTATTTTTATGTGTGTAGGACCTTCAACACCATTCATGAGACGTTTAAAGCATTAAAATTTACATGTAATTACACACTTAAGCTTCCCATCTAGTATTTATTTTATGCAGTGTAACAAATACAAAATCTGCATCAAGTAAAAGTAGTCCTCACCGCCATCATTACGAAGGGTGAGGACGGCTTTCATTTTCACACGAGCCTTCAGCATCGATGCATTCCTGTTAAAATCACGAGAGCCATCAAAATGGATAATTTTGCTGTTGAACACAATCCAGTGGTCTTGTTAGATTTGCTTGCATCTTTCATGACACTTGACACGGGTTCAAAGCCGCCACAGGCACGGGACCAAGAATCATCAGCAATGCCATGAATAGGAAATCACATCTGATTGAGTCTGAAGGGTTCTTCAGACATTTAACCAGGCAACAACATTTGATTAACTGCTCGGCACTTCAGACGACTCTCGCTAAAGGATTTGGGTTGGTTATAAATAGCATTGATCTTTCACATCAGCATAATGAGTGCATATTTTGTCTCTCAATTTCCATACCCTTGGGAAGAAGGTATTTGCCATAGAGAGGCACTCGACCAGTGAAGCCGTTTTTGTGCACACGTGACATCATAGGGACAGGGAAGGTCAGTTAACTTATAGCACAGAGATTTTATCATAACTCAAGACAGCACGATGATGGTTTTTCATCTGAGACATCAGTCATTATAACAACGGCCTGAAATGTATAATATTTATAAGGATTTGTGTGCGCGCAGATACTGATATTGAGTAGTACATGCCAAAGGACATGATAAATGAGTCCAAGAAAGTCTCTTTTAGATCTGCAAGACCTACAGTGCTCTTCTACTTCATTATTAACTGAGCCCAAGGAGGTAATTATGATCTCTTCTATTTAAGGAACGTGCTCAAATGAGGAAAGACCTCAGCTTGTTAAATAAATAAAGACCTTCTGCTGGAGAACGTGGGCTGGTATCGTAATGCATGTTGTCTTTTGGTCTACAGAAAAATATGATCATAAGAGCTATTGCAAGGCTCTTTTATTTCATACATGCAGGTAAAAGTAAGGAATCAAGATTCCGCTCTATAACTAATGGTGCAAAACATATGATTGGACTATTTCGAATATCTTTAATCATGCATTAAATACACTTTGGTACAGAACTTAGCTATTCTTAATGAACAGTGCTGAATATTCCTTCAGTTGACGATGACATGGAAATAGCTAATAGTCCTTTCTTCTGTATTGTTTAACTTATCTTAAATTTGGGCTTCTTTAAGTTGGACCAGTGAACATCCTAGCAACCGTACAGAACATCTTAGCAACAGAATAACAATGCCCCGGCAACCACTCTGAACATTCTATCATTGTGAAAGCAGTTTATTCAAGCACATCTCCTTTTCCTTTCACCGTTTTGTATAGAAATGTACAAATCTAGTTTCATATTAAGTATATTCTTACTTAATGAGGTCAGAAATGCTTCTTATTATCTTTTTGAACCACTGCACTGAGAGTCGAAAACATGTGGCCAATCACAGATAAGAATGTGCAATGCAGCTGTTTACTGACTCATGATCGATGGTTCATTTTCTGTTGTGACCTTAAGGCTCACAAGTAATGATGATATATTTCTCCATTGCTTTTAATTTTTGTCATTCGCAACACGTCCTGAAATTTTAGGCTAATTAAAGCCAATAAAAAACTCACTGAATATTCCAATTAAAACAGGGGATGGAAAAATCTAAACAATAGCTCTATATTCACAAACAACTTTATTATTAGCGTACCTATCTTGTAATATCACTATTCCTCTAACCTCAGGTTAGGTTAACCCTCTCTGGTTTATCAGCAAATGCTGTCCCACTGTTACATTCAAACAGGTGAGGCTTCAATCCTGAAACAAACACAAGTATATGATTAGCTATTGGACTTCCTAGGGCACAGCATGAAAGGGAACAATTTTCTGACCTAGAGAAAATAACATTTTAGAAGGCCCCACATTGCTTCAGTCTCCACTAGAGACTGCTAAGCATATATAAACAACAGCAAATGACGGCTTGTTTTGTAGAGGTATAGCAGCATTAAGCTCAGGGGGGTTGATTCATATTTCCTCCAACCTGGAGAGGAAGCTTAATTATATACTAGTAAACAGCAGGGGAGCACTAAGGACAGATGAGCTCCTTGTCAATAAGAAGCCGTCTTCAGTCTAATAAGGATGATGTGAAGTTGGATGATGAGTTGATGGTCCTCCTATAAACATTCCAATGAGCTACAGACACAAAGAGGTAGGAAGTGGTCATGGTCTTATTTTTTATAAGCATGAAGCACTCTCTAAACGCATAACACACCATATGAAAAACACCCTATACTGTAAATCCCAGCAATTGCATATAAAGACATTGATTGTAGTTTTTACTTTTTATGTCTTACCGTATGGAGGTCTCTTACCTGCGAGATGAAACTGGACTTCATAAAAGTCAAATTTTTTGTTAAAATTCTCTTTCACCCTTACTCTGAAAGAAATATGAACCTTTGAGTCCCAGGCTGTGGTCAAGACTTTTTCATACCCTTTCTTAAAGCCTCTTTTCACTCCACAGGAGACTTTGAACGTTTCATTCACATGCAATAGAAGCAGCCAATCAAAAAGGCACCTTTTTCTTGATGAAATGTATGCCATTGACGTCCCTCCTCACAGTGGTCAGATCAGAACTTCTCCTACAATGGTCAGTGATTGCAGAAATGACAGTGGTCATCAAACCTCCTCCTCTTGACAAACCAAAACTCAAAAGGCACAAGGTGCGGTGTTCAGATGATTGCAAGAAGCCATTTGATTTGATCCTATTTTTGACTTTCAGAAACATTTATACAAAAAATAAAAACAAAAACAACTCTTTATGGTAAAACTGGTACAGAGCTTGATGTTTTAACCTGTTAGGCAAAATAGGCAGAAATTACTGAAGAAGCTGTAATCTAATTCAAAACATGAATAGGAGCTATAATACATAATATTTATTTACACATGATCATATGTCATGACCATATTTATGGATCCTATAAAACAATCACAATCATTCATGACTTTATCGAAATCTGTAGCAATTGTTATTAAAATAAATACAGTGACTATATTAATTTGCTGTTTTAAAAGAGATGATAGAAATGGAACAATAAGTCTGTGAAACACAGACTGCCACATATTGGCGATACCAGACAATATTGAGTGTGCTGCAGTCCCCCTGCAAACACAACAACCAGCATGACAGAGAACAGATAAGAAGATCCACTGAAGCAGCAAAACACAGCTCTGTAAACATCATTTATTCATTCATTCAGCAGGACACTCACTGCGTTCAGGGCAATACTCAAGCTTAAACAGTCAGGTCAAGATATAGTCATTGAAATCACAAGAGAGAACAGAAAAATGTTAAGGCTTAGTATTATTATTCACTTCAATCTGCTTGTTTGCAATTATCTCACTGAAAAAAAAAAAAAAAATTACATATGAATGCAATATTTCAGACGATTCTACTGTCATTTAATGACAGGAAACATCCATCCTATGCTTTAATTATAAAAACAGGTCGAGATATTCAGTACATTTTAATTATGTTCATGCTTAAAAAGACAGCAGACAACAGAACAGAGGATTATATAAAAACCCATCACCATTTGGCAAAAAAGAAAGAGAAAAACACTTTCTCCGATAGAAATATGTTGCGTTTGAAAAAGACTCCAAACTAAATAAACACAATATGTAAATGAAGGACATTAAAATTCACAGATTACAAAATAATCAGCTCATAAAAAGCCGTATTTTAGTCAAATTAAAAAGGAACAACCCATTTCAGGTAAAGATCTGAATCTAAAGTAAAACAATTATCAGTTTTTAAAAAATTGTGAACTAAAGGATTTAATTTAAATGTTTTTTAGTCAGGATTTATACTGTTGCCCTTCTTGGACACAATGTACAAAGGAAACAGCAGTTTGATTATGATCAATGTAGCTGCTGTTTTTATTGACTTTAATGGTAGAAGTTCACTTATGTGAAGAGCACTATTTGCACCGGAAAAAAAAGAAACCCTGAACTGTATTACCTGAGACTGACAGGGTGCCAATTTTCAAAACGGTTTCCCTGTTAAACATAACTAAGCTGTGCAAAATCTAAAGGCATTCGGACTCAGTCAACATGACGCGACTTTAGTGTGCTGCTTCAGATCTGATTTAGTCCTGAGAAAGAAGGTCAGTTCTAGCATCAGTAAATTTGGACACACAAAAAAAAAAATACCCATTTTCAGCTGACAGAAGAAATAATGATTCCTGGGAGTAACTGTGAAAAGGATATTGACAGTACAAAAATTGCTTGCATGTCTGTGGCTGATATTACAATAGTAACAGCACGGTTGAGTTTTGCAGAGCTACAAACAGTTCATTTCATCCACAGCACATGATAGTGAAAGAAGAATCTCTTTTTTCTTCCAATTTATGGCTTTTTAGGAGTTTTCACTCAGTCAAATAAAGGCATGCATTTGCAGCATTTGGCCCACTTGCTTTGATGCTTGGCTTTCCGGGTTTCTCCGTCAAGCAGACCATCCATATAGTGTCCGTACTCCTCGATGGCATCTTCCACACGGGTGATATAAAGCCACGTAAAGATCACACCAAGAAACTAAAAAAAACCAAAAACAAACCTTTTACTTTTGGACAACAAAATTGCTTTCTGTGGAAGCACCCCACAGCATTTCAACTGGATTGACATCTGGACTATGACTTTGCCCTCAACAGATGACCATTTTGCACAATTTGTGCTGCCTGTTTTTTAATGGTTGCCTGACGCACACTCTCATTAACTGTTTCCAGAGCTGCCTGCAAGTCTATTGAAAGCACCCTACGGTTCTTTGGGACTTCCTGATGTATTTGTTCTTGGGCTGAATTTGGTGAAACGATCTGGCCTGGCCATATTGCCAGTGGTCTAAATCATTCTCCATTCATTTAGCATACAATGGCTTTCAGTCCCTTTTCAGATGCATATCTTTCAACAGTCCTTCTTTGAGGTTCAAGCTTTTTTTTTTTTTTCTCGATATAATGATACCATGTACTTCAATGCTTATGACCAAACTAGAGCAGTACTGGTCTACTTTGGTCATGAGCATTTAAGTACATTGCATAAGCATTGAAGTATATGAAAGTTTATAAGGTTGCCAGGTCTGTATAACAAAACTAGCACAATAGCCAATCAAAGAAAAATGTTAATATAATAGCAGCGAAAAGCGACCACCATGGAGCATGTGACAAGGCTTAAGTGTTCTGGGGTATATGATACGGTTTGGTGAAAAAAAGTCATATTTAAAGAAAATCCTCACTTTGGCCGTCATAGTCATGAGAATCTATTAGCACAGCTGTTCACACAATCAAGACTGATAAAAGATAAAAAAAATGTCTTTATTTTTCTGACCACAAAAGGAGAAATGTAAAGAACTCAGCATTGAGATTAAGAAAGACTCAGCATTAGAACATTTTTGGAAGAACTTTCTCTTTAATCTGCGCACTTGATATACAATTTGTGCAGTAAAATAAATCTTGTTATAAACAACTGGGATGTTTCACAGAGTAGGCAGGCTGACTAATGACTTTCCCCAACTTTGAATCACCATTTACGGAAAAACTAATTATGAAAGCTTCTTGGTTTCCATCATTTTCTTGTAAAAAAAAACCCAAAAAGTCCCACCGCTCATTCGTACTTAAATAAACATGCAGACTGGAAAAAGATCAGATGGAAACGTTACAGTCCGATATGATTTGAATGTTAAGTCATTGCTGGAAATGCTGTATTATTAAAGTTTTTCTCAACAATACCTGTGCTTACAGCTCTATTTCTTCTGGCATTATTACCTGTGAAACAGCCAACAGACAGGGACTGTCTGACCTAACAGAAACTTAGCCCTGTTCCCAGCACCTCTAATGTACTGGAGCCTTTATAAGAGACTTAAATTACATTTGGTGAGCATGAGCTCTTTTTGTTATTATCAAAGTTGCAGCATTATTTAAATTACTACAAATGGATTCAAATTTCGGTGATTATGATAATCTGCATCTGTGACCGTGCTGTGGTGTTTTTCAGTGCATCAAGGCACCTCTTTAACACTGGTTGAAGTGCGTGTGAGTGTGTGAGGGGGCAAACAAACAGCTGCACATTAGAGGCTGCCTTTAAAAGCGTTTCCGATTTCTAGATTTGCTGAAAACCAGTCAACTCTTTTGAGAAATACTGAAACTCATTAAAACCATGCCTGTGTCACCACCCATCTCTTAATCAGTGTGGAAAACACATAATGAGAGATACTTTACAAAAGGGTTCTTAATTACACTGAATTTACGAGTGGGCACAGATAATGATAAAACGATGAAACCAGATATCCCCATAAATCAAATTCTTGGTCTTTTGAGGATTAATGAGATTCTTTTGGTTTCAGAAAGTTCTGTCAAAGTAAATATATGAATATGAATTGATTATGAATATGAAGGATTTCCGTATTTTGAAAATAATGTTATGCTTTGAATTCTATGATAATAATAACAATTATTAGAATTAGTAGTAGTAGTATTGCAATAGCTACAAACTTTATATATAGCACATTTACACAATTTAATCTAATCTAACGTCCTAGTACTCAAGTGAAAATTTGCATTTTTGAATATGCTGGGGCACTATCAAAACTGCATGTCTTAGTTGATAAAAAAACAACAAAAAAAACACCACCCTTGTGAAAACCATTTAAAACTAATTGCTGTCACATTTCTTATCTAAACGTTTCTCAAACACTTTGAAAAGGTTCTTACAGTCAAAGAAAAATGTCATTTTTGTTCTTGGCAAGCTTACAGAGTTTTAATTAAAAGTGATAAGAGCATGTATGTTTTATATAAAGTAGATAATTGTATTATTAAAGAGAGAATATTCTTCGCCGATAAGCATAAAGTAAGTCTTACCTGAGGAACTAAGATGCCCAGAAGAAGACCAGCCATGATTTTATAGTTGTCCATGAACCAAATGAAGACAGCATTGGTGCAACCACGGGTGTAGATCGCATCAATATTTTCTAGCCTCTGCAGACAAAGGTCAGGTAACAGAAATGTTATTAGTTTGCAGTGTCCACAAAACTGCCATTACTTTTTGTCTGATTAAGAACTTATGTTATAAAGAGACTGTTTGAAAATGTATTCAGAGATAATTGGATGCAGTTATAAGGCAAATCATCATTCATCTGAGGTGCTGCATATCCTCACAGCCTGTTAAAATTCAAAGGTGGTTCTCATTGCTTTTCTCAGATGAGCAGACCTTTGACCCCTCCAAATGAATGCAGTTATACCAGGTGGATCGACAAAGGACACACAGAACTATTCGAATATCAGAGCACACTTATATGCTACATTGACTTTCTTTTATCAGGGCACATACCTCTTTTGTCAGGACGTTGTATCCACACAAAGTATTGACAACTTCAGAATGCTGTAATGCACAAGCAAATGCAGTCTTAACATTTAGTAAAACATTCATACAGTAGGTTTTATCTTGGATTTCTCACATCAGCTGTGAAATTATGTAAACGCAAACAGCAAAAACTCTTGTGGGAAAGACATTTAACATTCCCAACCCGCTGTATCACAGGTATGAAATTACACTTGGTGCTGATTAATGACTAGAACTCTCGACATAACAGGTTTCCATTACAGTTTTGATCGCTGTTTTGTCATTCCAAGTTATAGAGGTTTTAGTCTTAAACTAGCGCAGTGATAAGACTGCTAAGCTTGATAAATGAAGCTGAACTGTTCACATTTTGATTACTTTGAAATGGTTAGTTCACTCAAAAACTTCATCCTAAATTCATTCCAAATTCATTAGGCGGTGATTCGTCTTTGAAACCCAAATGAAGATATTTAATGACATTATAGATTTCTATCCTGTCATAGAAAGTTCAAGCAACTTTCAGTCAGTGTGCTGTATGTATGTGCATTGATAAATGTTCCTAAGCAAAGATACTTACAGTAAATTAAATCTATTTATCATATAAAGTGTCTCTTCATAAAAGTTGGACTGAACTGCTTAATTTATATGGGTTTCTTTCCTTAACTCTTCATGAACTTTTTGAAGCATTACAATTTTGGTTATGGGGTCATTCCAGCTGGAATCGTCAAATTTTGGAAAAGTTCCCCACCTGACCTCCTCAGATTTGTCTAAAAAAAAAAAATCTATGTGATGGGTAATATGGCCAATAGATCAAATACAAAATTTCAGATCTCTACTGTGCACTTTTTTTTTTTTTTTTTTACAAGAAATCTGTAAAAAAGTTAGTTTTTTACCCTGTTTTGGCATCACAGTCTGAGTGACCATGTACAGACTGAAATATCTCCAGAACTAGTTGTCAAGTCCATTTTCTGGGCTAAGAGTCCTAGTCCAGAACTGCATGAATTACAACTCACAGCATTGTTACTGAAGTTACACCTGAATGCTGGCCCTCTACTTTTCTTTGAAACTATTACTTTAGGGTTTTCAGATTTCCATAGAAACCTCAATTTTCAATGTAAGCATCAAACTTGGTAAATGGTCTGATATATACCATGTCTTTCACATCCTTTGATATCAGACAAAAGAGTTGATGTACTACTAGAACAAATGTTGAGATACTAAGGTCCAAAAATGAAAAAAAACTTTTACACCAATGTTCAGAGCAATATTTTCCATGAATGACACCAGGTGTGAACAAAAAACTTGTTTTTTTTGAAAGAGCATGTTCTTATTGATAAAATATAAAAAAACTATGATGGGGATTTGCCTCATAAAACTCAAGAGTTTCGTAACTGATCCTATTGTTAGCACTTTTGCTATTCAACTTGGTGTGGGCATTTCAACAGAATTTATTAATGTTCCACTTATACAAAAAATACAAAATACAAAAAAAAAAAAAAAACTTACTTCCATACATGAGTCACTTTAATAATGTATACCACCAACCAACACAAAATAAATGTGACACATTTTATTTATTGTGACTGAAAGTTGTTCATGAAAGTGTCTGAATCCACACTTTCATTTTCTTTTATGA
Source organism: Enteromius paludinosus (assembly GCA_032361165.1). Classification (NCBI taxonomy): domain Eukaryota; kingdom Metazoa; phylum Chordata; class Actinopteri; order Cypriniformes; family Cyprinidae; genus Enteromius; species Enteromius paludinosus. The sequence goes on from JAUMHQ010000070.1 coordinate 10,220,711, forward strand.
CATCACATTGTCCAGTGGAAGTAACTGGCACATCAATTGTCATTATGATGTGTTGGAGGCACCCAACAGACATCTTCCCTTTTTGCCCAAAAGTAGCCTCTAACTGGGCATGGGGATGCAAAAAAACCACTTGAATGTCTTGCTCTGTGTCCGAGACGTCTCTGATGATACCAACCAATAGTTTTTTCAATTTTTGGACCTTAATATCTCAACATCCATAAGACACTATTGTCTGATATCAAAGGATGTGAAAGACATGGTATATATCAGACCATTTACCAAGTTTGATGCTTATACATTGAAAATTGAGGTTTCTATGGACATCTGAAAACCCATAAAGTAATAGTTTCAAAGAAAAGTAGAGGGCCAGCATTAAGGTGTAACTTCAGTAACAATGCTGTGAGTTGTAATTCATGCAGTTCTGGACTAAAATTTCATGGACCTGGCACAACAACTGGAGATATTTCAGTCTGAACATGGTCACTCAGACTGTGATGCCAAAACAAACTTATTTTTACTGATTTTTTTGTGAAAAAAGTATGCACAGTAGGGATTTGATGTTTTGTATATGATCTATTGGGCATATTACCTATCACATAGATTTTTTTAGACAAATCTGAGGGTGTCAAATGGGGAACATTTGATGATTCCAGCTGGAATGACCCTATGAACTTGGACAATAAACAAATTGATCTCCATCAGGCTTAATGAGTGGGATTAAAGATCATTTCATTGGTATTAAAGGTAATGCACTTAGATTACAATCTGGTATTTGATTTCAGACTAAACATTCTGATGTAATCTTCATATATAGACACCAGCATTGCTTTGTCTTGGACTGAAGTAGTGATGAGGTAATGCTTGTCCATAGGTAATCTGCACACAGCTGGACGCCGGGCAAACAGGCTCTGTGCTTTTTCCAAAACTGATGAAAAATGGATGTCCTTACTGACTGCAAGACCCGCTTTAAGAGAACCAATTTTTTAACTGTCCTACGCACCTCCAAAAATGGGCTCTTTTAATATTCAGGTAAATTTAATTTCAAGCTGGGTCTTGTTACGAACGCTCTGGCTTGTTTTCGAGAATGACAAGAGAATAAATGCGCAAGAAACTAGAAAAAAATAGCTTGCTTTTTTTTTTTCAGCACATGGTGTAACAATATCCTTCACACTCTTCCAGACTCGCAGATAGGTCAATTCTTATTAAAGTAGCACATTTTCATGTCCAAATCATATGTCATATAATGGACTTCATAAGATGCATTTCAGATTTGGGGAACACAAAAAAAGATATTTAGCTTTTGTTTCTATAAAATGAAAGTGAATGAAAGCAGCATTAATCAGATGATCTCCTTTTGTGTTGCAGAACGGTTCACACAGGTTTAAAAATGACACGAGGATGAGAAAATTATGACAGAATTATCAACATTTTTAAGTGAACTATGACTTAACAAAAGCCAGGTCCCTTCCTCCAGGAAGTGACATCATTTTTGGCAGGACAAAAGCAGCTCAAGTATTCCAGACTAAATTGATACTCATGTAAACAAACTCTCAAACCCTTCCCGGGCAATGGCTAGCTCTAGCTCTTAATTTCTATCCGGTTAGACAGCTTGTTCATGCTATTGCGGTTGTGTTAATCATCAAGCTATCAATCAATGCTTCATGAGAGCACATTTTCGAAAGTCTGCTACCCATTTATAGACATACTTCTTAAAATATAACACAAGACTACTCACTTTCAGCAGTTATAGATTTCAAACGTACACAACACAGGAATGATCCAGATAACGCAGGATCGGTATGAGCTCACTGCTTTCCATAAATGAACAAAAGTAAAGTAAAGCAAAGCAACTGGGTATTATAAAAACTGAGCAGAAAAACACTTCATGCATCATTTCAAATGTATGATGTGTGGACAAAGTTCTTTCCCAGTTCAGTGGATATAGTGCCATTGTTTTTGCACCTGTAAAATTTGGAAGTGCCAGTTATTTGTGAAACTGAAAGCAGACATAAGCAGAGCTTAAACGAGACGAAACAAAATGAGGTATGCCGAGAAACACATAATGACCATTTCTTTTTTTATGCTTTCCATCTGCCCACAATTCTCCCTTTAGATCTCCTTTCAATTGACCAAACAGTAACCTCTTGAAAGAATCACAAAAGAAATAAACGCTTTTGTTTCCCTTCAACAGAACCAGGGCTAAATTTTGAATTTAACCATGCGCTTCCATTTGGGCTAACACTTAAACTATACTTAAAAATGCTAGGATTATATTTCTTTAGCAGAAGGTGATTTATGTAGGTTATTCGACAGCTGATAGCAACGACTACGCCAAAGTTTACAGACAAACAGCAATATTTGTTTATGAAACATCGGTAAAAAGATCCAGGAGATACAATGAATCTGCAATAATATCAGCTAACCTTCTGCGTTAACAGGACTAATGTGCACACTACATTTGTATTTTTATTTTCTGAAAGATCTGTATGTAATATTGTAAAATATATTGTATATTCAAAATACATTTATTATTACTTGTACAATACTTACTATTAAGCCTAAAATGTGTTTTAATGTCATTTTACTGATGTCTTTAAAATATATTTTAAGTGTACCTGAAGTATACCTGTAATTTTCCCACTTTAGCACAATCAAATATACTTCAGTATACTACTTGTGCACTAAGTCTTTTGTTTTACAAATTTAGTTATTTAAAATATTCAAATATAAATGTATCTCTATGATATTTAGGATAAAATAAACGCATTTCAAATACGTTTTTGTATTTTTATTTTTCAGTAGTGACTTGCTGTTAAAAAGCAAATATAACATATAACTCAAGGAGCGGTGTTCTTGTGCATGTGGAGGCACTGTAAGCTGTTCACATAAAAAAAAACAACTCATAGACAAACCTTGATCTGACAACAGGTGTAAGGCACTGCACACGCTAGAGGACCAGGAGCAGAGCAGTTATGATACATGTTCACCTTCCAGTCCGTGAAGTCATTTCCCCCACAACATTTGAACTGGAAAAGATAAAGAAGAATCAAACAGTAAAATTAAATATCAGCAAAGCTTCAGATGAAGGCCAATGTTAGTCAGAAAACGCAGAATGAATTTGAACAATGCGTACAAGAATCGCTGTACAGCGCATTTTAAAAAGCAACATTTGGGTAATGTGCAAATAGTTGGTCTTGAGTTGAATTTTCTAGTTTGTCATCAGCTAAATTGCACCTAGGTTGACAGGGCATGAAACACGAGGGGTGAAATGAATAATCTGAGCTGCTTTGTGTTCATTTATTGAGCAAAAACTTTCAGAGGACAAGCATGAATAAATATTAGGCTCCTGTCTTCCCTCAGTGAATGGCACAATTCATATTCCATCCTAACAGCTCATTTAAATGGCAGTGAATAACATTAGAGGTAATTGCTTAAGCAACTGCTTGATTCTCTCTCAAGAAACATCTCATACTGATGAACAAGAATTCTATGACAATCAGCTTAAGAAAAACAAAGAACATAATTGTTTAATGATATCCTATTGTGGATAGCTAATAGAAGAAAATGCATTATGGGATGTTGGTCACAAAACAAATAAATGACCAGAACCACTGGGAATGAAGCCACTGGACACAGCAGCCAGGCAGAAAACAGAAAGCACTAGCTATGTTCCTATTAACAGGGTCTTGTGCGGTGTTCACTGCTCTCTAAACTACTGTGAATAGGATGTCTGTAAAAATCCACGTCACTTAACAAAACTGACTCATACATTTTTTTTCTCTCTTTTTTTTAAGAACACTGTGGAAACTACGTCACAGATGGTATAAGCTAAATAGAATAACAGAATTACTATTCACAGCTTATTTGTGATGTACTGCGGGGGAGCAAAATGCCCATCAGGTTTCTTTTCCTGTCTAAATCTTGTGAACTGATATTCGAAAGTAGACTGGCTCCCTGTGATGTTTTCATTTTCCTTCAAATTGAACACATCTTCCATCTATTGGAATCTTATTCCAAGCAGAAACAAATACCCAGTGTGTCATGTTGAGCTTTTTTGGATGCAAGAATTTCAAATACTAAAAAATGGAATAAAAAAACAAACAAACTAAGATTCAAACCACAATAAAAGACTACTGTGACTGGCAGTGAATGTGATTTAAACAGAAATATATTAAATAATCCCTTTATCTTAACAATAGACCAAACAGAATGTGCTAAACCTTTTTCTTTCTGAGGAATGATTACTTGAAATTGACTGTTAGGCGCCGCTCTACTTAGTGTCTTTAAAGTCAAGTCAAAAAGAAGCTTGTTAATGAAATGAAAATGTTGTAATATTTCAGTACATAATTGAGCACTGCTGAAACGGCTGGCTGTAATTGCTCACATTAAACAGGTACATGCAGATGCGCAGGGTGAGGTTGCGCAGCTGGTGGACTGGCACAGAGTCATTCGTATGTGTCTGAATGCACCTCAGAGCCACTGGGCTCACTTAGAGTGTTTCCATTGAAATGTCAGAGATGTGTCTGCTGGGTGCTTAGCATTTGAAACTACATGCAGTGGACTCGTACTAGACAAAGACATTTCTAATGGTAGGTTTCAATGTGTTGCTTCTAAATGTACTAATAAATGCTAATAAAGAAGTACATCTGACTTGGCATTATGTCAGAGTTACATGATTAAAAGGGCCTTATGATTTTCATGTGGATAACAGATTAAATTGTAAATTTATAGAGAATTCCATAATGTCATGGAATTTGAAAAATATTAAGTCAAAAGCAGAGTTGAATAAATAATGTTATTTTTCAGTGTCTGTTGATTATATGGGTACACCCATATACACTTTGTCTCCAGAGCTGTTCTGAGATCTGTGAGTAAATTCTTTAAAAGTGCATTTAAAAGTGCATGTACAAGATTTGTATTATACTGTACTACAGTATATTTGTAGTTTGGTAAATATTTTCTCGTAACCTTTTTATTTTCTTTTGCTAATATTTGAATAAATGTAATAAAATAATATATTTTTTATGATTTATTTTTTGCCGTTTTTGCCTTTATTAGATAGGATAGATCAGAACTGAAGATAGATCAGAAATGAAGCGGTAGATGGGGGGGGATGGGATCGGGAAAGGTCAGTGAGCCAGAACTCGAACTCGCGACACCCGAAGCGCAACAGCACTGAATATCAGCTGCACACAAGGCTATCAGCCCCAACAAAATAATATATTTTTTTAATGGTGGTGGGCCGTTATCGGCGTTAACGGGAGACTCTTATCGCGTGATAAAAAAAATATCGCCCCAAAAAGTTGGGTGTCTATACTACGCAAGCTATGGTGACTTTCACCTTGATAGTTTAGCGCGGATGTATAGCCGAATTAC
>JAUMHQ010000070.1:10249548-10260363 GCA_032361165.1 Enteromius paludinosus
TGTATCGTCACGAGCCGCGGGGTGTAATCTGGATTTGTCTGTGAATGTTTTTTTTTCTTTGAAAGGTTTGGTGCCCAAAGTTAAAAATCTTCGTTTGTGTTCTGCTGAGGTAACAAAGTCTCCTACTTCTTGGATGCCCTGGGGGTAAGCAAATAAACATCTAATTTTCATTTTTGGGTGAACTATCCCTTTAAGGAAAGAGTCCCACAGGAGATGTCTACTCTCTCACCTTTCCTGAAACTGATTCTCCATCATAAAACAGATAGTGCTTCTCCAATTTCCCCTCCTCAGTCTTCAGCTCGGCTGTTTTTCTGCTTTCAGCATCGTTCAGAATGACATCGATTTCACACAATGGACCAAACAGACCTCCGAGAAAACTCTGAAAGAATGAAAATGTAATTTTTTTTTTCTTTTTTCTTTTTCAATTCACCTTGTTAACCATGTTTAAAAGATGAAACAAATCATTCAATGTCTATATCTTTAGCCTTTGCTGAAAAATGGCCTAATTTAGGCTACAATTACACTCTATTCTGTGTATTTCTTTTAAACGATTGAAGTTGTGATAAAAACCCAGGTGGTGACAAATCTTTATAAAGCTTAGATGCTTGAAATGCTTTTTCCCCGTTTCACATACCATGTCTAGATTCAATGTGAGAATACTGAAAATCTAGATTTTCCCAAATCTTTTGACACATCCCAGTTTTTGGTAACAGGTTGCAAATATTCTGTATGAGTTTCAGGCATTTGTACATCGGTTGTGTAAAGTGTAGCAGCACTATAAAATATTCTATTTAAAAAAATTAATTTCTAAGGATTCTGAACACTTTGACATAACTTTTATTAGGGGTGACCAATGTGTGCTCCTACATCACAACTGGGTGAAGACATCAGACTTCATCCTTAAAGCATCACACATAAAGCGACATTACATCTCATTCTTACACGTCCATTAACCTCTGTTGGTATTAGCTTAACGGTTCCATCTGTCTCAGCACAAATATAATCACAACAGAAAAGCTTAATAAACAACACTGCCACTACAGGGAAATGCTGACGCAGTGCGAAAACGTTGAAGTATCATGTGCATTGCGTTGCTCAATATCCACACGGACAGAGCTTCCTGTGAAACATTTGGAAAACGCTTCACTTATAAAAACCAGCTTCAATTTAGTGAAAAACAACAGGAGCTGGGCACCTAGTCTGGACTCAACCTTCAGCTTTACAGCTGTTTTTAAAGGTCCTGGAGTACTTGCGTGGATGCAAGTTTTTTTAAACATGCTCAGAATGTACGAATGCTTCATTGGAGTGAATCTGTGAAGCCGCTGGAGTCCGTTTACGGTGTTTTATCAGTGTTTATCGCTGACTGATAATGAGCAGCCTCCCCACCCAATCCTTCTCGACTCCCATGGCCTACTTCAGACTGGAAACACTGCAACATGTTTGCCAGGATCGTGGGCTTTTAGTCCAGAGGGAATAAGGCAAGCGGTGTATCAAATGCAATCATTTCAACCCTTAATTGCAGTCTGAATTAACACTCACCATTTCAGCTCCGTAGCTTTAGCTTGAACACAGTCCTGCTCAGTACAGCTTCCGCTGGATCCCTGTTCCTCTGAGCTGAACGGACTGGGACCGACGGGAACACAGCGAGTGAGCGCTGAAACATCAACCAGACCAGCGAACTTCAAAATAAAAGTTTTTATTTTTATTTTTTTATTCATTTATTTATTTACATTAACCATACTACTGAAGTTCAAAAATAAATAAATAAAACATCGTATAACCTTAAACATATTTTTGTAAAATAAACAATTATTATTATTAGTAGTAGTAGTAGTATGTTAATTCGTAATTCTTCACAGTTATACAGCCTTTTAATTTGTTATAATATTAAAACGTTAGAATTTTTCCATGTTAGTAACAGGAAACGCAAAAAAAAACAACACTTTTTTTCAGCATTATTTTGTACTCTATTTGTGTCTGTTATTATTATTTCAATAACTGAAAAAAAATGTTTAAGTACAGTTTCTGGTGGTCGGAACAATTTTATGATAATTTTTATATTCCACCATTGGCATTTGTGCCTCAATTTCAATTAATTCAATTTCATTAATTGCTTTAGTTATTATTATTTATTTATTTTTTTACTTTTGCTGCTTAAACAAAACTGTTGAATGCATTGCAGTAAATTGACCCCACTGTTTAATCTTTAATCTTGCAAAGACTTTGTTGCAAAGAAATATATATAAAAGCACAATATTTTTTCTTTTGTAGGCTGTGTGTTGTGTTACAAATAAACAAACAAAACTGAATAAATGATTAATTAAACTCAAACCCTTATTCCAAGCGTTTTCAGAATTATATTAGAAACAAAAAACCTTTCCATAAACGCGGCCTGAAGCTGAAACAGATGAAACGCTGCACAACACAACCTTCTTCTGATATCAGGCCAGCTATTCAAATGAAGAGATGGTCAGAGTTGAAGAAAAGGCCAGCCACGAAACGCTAATGGAGCTGCAGATCTGCTGAAACTGTAGATACTGATCTCTTGGGTTCTTGGAAGAGTTGCTGCCAGTTCTGATAAAGTCACATCTGGAGGTCAGTAGCCGTGTGAAACGGATGAAAATCCAGCTTTACATCCAAATGAAAATCTCCTTTTGCTTCTGAAAAGTTACAAGTGTTGAATCTAAAGCAAGACATATGACTGTGTTGGTGTAACTTAGAAGATCTAACAGAAAGTAACTGTGGGTGTAAATGGTTTCTGAAGGCGGTGTATCATCTCAACCACATGGCTTACTTTTGAATTTGCACACTTTGCCCAATTTCGAGCGTAGGCCTGCAAAGGTAATGTGGAATGTTTTAAAGAAGATACTTTGAAGTTTCTTGTCTGGAGTTTGAAAAAATAAAAAACAAAAAAGTTATAGCTGTTTAAGTTTATTGTAATAACAACGTACTGCAATCAAATTTAATATTTTAATAAAATAATATATATATATATATATAAAAACTTTGGTTTACCCTAAAAATTCGATGAAATGAAAAGTTTTGTTACAGTTTTGAGACTGATATCTCAAAAAAAGGATATTTTTGTGAGCTGCTTTTCCAACAAAGGCCACTAGGCGATATTTTTGATTCCTAAAAAAATCGTGAGTCCCACCTGACCTCACACCACAACACAAATTGATATGCTTTTTTTTCAAATTCAAAACATTGTTCAAGATGTAAGATATTTGAAAACAGTATAAACAGTGCATTTTTGATTATAAGTGTGTTTGTTTGCTTTTCATAACTCCTATTGCACTTAGGATTTTTTTGCTACCGTCTCGCTGCATTAATTTTTTATTAATTGATATTAATAAATTATTTTCACTACATAACATTTTCAGCCAAACAGTGATAAAATATGAAAAGTACACACTTATATTCCAACAATATCAATGTAAGATCAGGTTAAGGACAGGATATTATTGTTTTAAACAAGTAATGGCAAACAGGCTCACCGGCCAGTGACAGTTAACAGGTTAAAATACAATTGTATAATGTTGCTCTACATACAGAATGATTCTAAACTGTATGTCTGTACTCTAGATGCTGAGAAACGGGTCATGAAAATTGAGTCCGGAAACACACAAGATAGAGCCAGCCAAAGTGTGATAATACACTTCTGGTAAAACAGGAAGCCCGAACAGCTGACCTCATCTCATATTTAGAACATTTCTTCAACACAGTTCATTCCTTCTCAGTTCACTTCTTTTTGTCTGCTGTAAAGTGCTAAACATAAGAGACGAATGCTTTATAGTTCAAAAGGTTGTTTTTTTTAAAGTTCAGAATATATTACAAATACAACATGGCAAAAACATTTTTTTTTTACAAAATGTACTTCTTGCTATCCAAACACTTGTTGAATTTAGCAATATTTCCATTCTAAATCAATTTAAATTATTGTTTTAATAGTGATCAAAGGTCACATTGTACATTAAGAGTAAATAATAATAATATAACATTTTAGATTGTTACAATGCAAACTGGAATACAATACATTTGCACAGCATGTCACAGCTTAAAGAATATGTTTTAATTATATCTGTGACCAAAGCAGCATCCCTTATGGTTCACACTGTACAAAAAAAAAGAAAAGAAAAGAAAAGAACAAGATATCTGATGCAACACTTTAATTACCAATAATGTCTTCTTCTGTCAAAAACCTTACTTTTTCCTGAGGTGGAACATCATTGTTTCCACTGAACTCAGGCAACCCTTCCTCTTCAATTTGCTTGACTTCTGCCCTTCTCGCATGTCTTATTGACTTCTGATCCATGATAAAAGGAGCGAAGGCGTCTGAGTTACCTGAACCCTCTCCTGACTGCTCCTCCATCTCAGGAGTGGCTTCCTCTGTGCGAACAGGGAATCTGTTAAAAACAAAGCACAAAGTCGTTCAAGAGCGCTCCAACATCCTCTCAGCCCTTCCTGTCATTTTGTTGGGAACATAAGCAGCCCATTTCTTAACATGTCACTGACCTCACCACTTTAGATGAAAGAAAATGGAATATCTAAATAAAAACACATATTCGCTGTAACAAGCACAATGTTTTAGAGTACCTTTACTTTAGTAAATATACTGGGGAATGTAACAGTTAATAATTAAGCAATAAGGTACGAGAGGCCGCGCTGTATCGTGAATAAATCACGGCTGAAGGGCGTTGTTTTATAATTAAAAGCATTAAAGGACATTTCACACAAGAAAAGCCATATCTGTCATTTATTCACCCTCAAGGTTTTACCAACCTGAACAATAGAAGATATTCTGAAGAAACTAAACAGTTGCTGGTAGCCATTGACAGAACCAGAGACTGTTCGCCAACATAAGCATCTTCCGTTGTGTTCAACATTATTGAATCAATATAATTTAACAAAATGGGTACAGCCTGAGCGCGAGTAAATAAGGACAAAGTCTTCATTTTTGGGATAACTATCCCTATATATATTCTAGATTGTTTTCTAATATGTGAGATATTATGATTTCTGGCAATGATGATCATGGACATTTTGAAGAGATACAGCTGTGACGTCAATGTGATTGATGTGTGGAAGGAAGTGATTCAGCATAAGAAATGCTGAGTAGATAAAACACAATCTGAAGATATACATTTGAAGTAATCAAAAAAAAAAAAAAAACCCATTGATGTTACATTGATCTCTATAGGACCATAATCCCATATTGTTTAATTGGCAGAATAATAAAAAATGCAAGTGCTCTAGTCATATAATACACAACAATACAATACTCGTTCAACAAGAAGGAGCACTAAAAATGTATATTTGGTACTATAAAACCTTGCAGAAAAAGATCTTTAAAGCCTTACAGTTATTTATATTTCCAAGAAAAGAAATAATCTGCACTGCCAGGAAAACGCTAACAGAGATTTGAATCATGTGGTCAGGCTTCAAAATCAATATGTCATAACACATGAGTGAGTCGGGAAATGCCTGTGATGTTCCACAACATCAGCATTTTATTAAAAAATATTATTTTCTAATTCTTATTTCCTTTATGCTTAATAAGGAAGCAGACAGTTCACAGGTGGGAAAAAAGTCTCTAAAACACTTTCTGTTTTTCAGACGCATTTGTTTACTTGCTGGTTGTTACATCTCTAAAGGTTTTCTTTAAAAGCCCTGCATGGGTATGTAAAAACTCTTCCTATTGAAGATATTGAATTTATTACAACAATATGGATGACTTTTATTGTGGAATAACATAAGATATTTTACATTCTGACAGCAGGGATAGTGATGATATCTATTCCAATTATAGGCTACTGTTCATTTGTAGTAGGCCTAGTGACATGTATCCTGATAGTTTTATCTAAAAATAAATACACATCAAGGAAATAATTTAACAGATTCTGGTTTTAAAATAAACACAATATATAGTACATATATATATATATATATATATAATGCAGTGGTAATTCTCAATAAAAACGGGTATGAATAAAGAGGTAACTTACATGTGTTTTGCAGCAGAAGGCGGAAGTCGAGGGCTTTGCCCTGATAGGGGCACCAAGGGGCCCTGTTGTTTTACACAGTTTGCGTTTTTACCATTCGGATTGCATCTCAACCAGGCATACCTGCCATTGCCTTTTGGGGCTCCTGGACGGGACAGATGAGAGGCTTGTCAGACATTAATATCAAACTCCTGAGCAATTATTTTATTTGTATTAATAAACTGGCCAGATTACTTAAATATCTTGTTTTTATTATGTAGCATATATATTACTTTGAAAGCACAAATTGCATGTAAGTTTAAGTTTTTAATGTATTTTGTAGCTTTTAGATTATGTGTTATTAATTTATTGTTGGTTTAGTTTGTATATGGTTATTGTGTAATATATAACTTTCGTGGTAGGCCTATATGACATCTTTTCCGAATTTTACTGTGCCATTTGAAACTATTATCCGCACTACTCTCCAGCGTCGCAGTAACACCGCTTCAGAAGTGATTCGACAAACGAATGATTCGAAGAACTCGGTTCTTTTTAGTGAATCGACACCAATGCCGCACGTTGCAGGGTATTCAGCAATCCGAACGAATGTTTGTAATGACTCGGATCTTTTTAGTGAATCAAAACCACAACTTGAAATTAAATGTTTTAATCGGCAACAGGCTTATGCGCAATAAACTACAATACATATTTCTGCTCAAACGTAGGCTATTTAAAGATAAGCCGAGGAACCGAAATCTAAATTGATTATTTCACTATTTATAAAAAAACAAAAAACAAAACATAATTAAGCTAGTAATAAATGGTACTATTGATATAGTGACTTAAATTAAGAAAATTAGCCTATTAGATTACTTTTTTTTTTAATGGGCAATTTAAAAGCGCAAAAAATAACGTCATGTAATGTGTAAAGCTTAATTGCGTACGTAACGTTAACAAAGCTGGATTGATTCTTTCAGTATAATGGATCATTTAAAAGTCAACTAACCTACTGGTGTTGAAAGTAAGTTTACTTAATTGTATTTTGGTTTATTACAATATTGTAGCCTATAATAATTTCTTTTGAGCTTTACGTGAAGACACGCAGTTTCTAAAACCCAGAACCCCTTCCGCAACAGACCATTAAGTTTATCATGTATTTTATCCTTTTATCTTAAAATGCTTAAATAATAAACTTACCCAGTCCTCTGTCCCCTAAAAGGCATATCATTGCCAGTGCCAAAGTTGTTATGTAGTAAAATCTCATTCTATTGTCTCTGTCAAGCAGGAGATGCGAAAGAAAATGTCTTCAGATGATCGTCAGAAAAGAACTTTTCCCAGTACAGTACTATGTGCAAGACCATGCCCCTGTGTGCGTCACTGTTTCCTGCAGCTCGGTTTGGCAAGGTTTCTCAACACTCAATCCTAAAAACACCAAGTATTAGCCTACACTAATACACAAAACAAATCCAACCGTCGTTTTAAAAATACACAACATGAATGACAAAACAAGTCAGATTAAAACTAAACAAAAATATACTAATGAAGGTGTTGCTGGAGAACTGAAAGTGAGTGACAAGAAAGGCTTCTCTACTAGACGATAAAATTAATGTTGAATGTTTTATAACCGAAGTGATGTCAGTGCATCATTTTATAAGGTCTATATTTATCAAAAGTGAAATTTTGTGATTTAAAAAAAAAATCTGTAGTCCATTATAAATCACTATTGTGTCAGGTGCAACTTGAGCAACAAATGCTGCAAACATTCTGCTGTAACATCCATTGCCCCATATCATGTACACTATCAGTTAAATACCAGTTTTTAATACCGGAACCACCATATTTACATTTTGTTGTAGCAACTTGTCAGAGATGTTGAGCAATATTAACACTCGGCCCATGATTAATGAGATACAATTCTGCAGAATCACCCATGAATTTAGTTTCAGGTTATTTCCAGAGCAAAGAAGTAACCCTTGTGTGGGAATGGGTTGATGTCATTCCCACTAGATATTTAATAACATGAATGCGAAATTCTACAGTACTAACAACACAGCAATGGCATTTTTAATGTGTCCCCCAATGTGTCTTATGCTGATACAGTAAACCACTGACAAGAAATGCTATGTACACAACAAAAATGTTTGTCTTCTAAAGTGAGATGAATATGTAGTACGTTGCTATAAACATGCAACATATTTTAATGTAAAACAGCAGTAGCATTAGCGTGCACAGTAATGTGTCAACACAATCGATACAAAGCTGTCATAACCTGCAGGAAGCGGTTTTTGCGAACACAGGAAATGACAAGGTTTCTCCTTTTATTAGCACATAACGGCAAGACAAAGAGGAGTTTTCCATTACATGCATATGCAAAAGGAAAGTGTGGGAAATACGGTCATGTGCATTATTCTAAGTGCTGGGGATTTTGTTATGTTTCTGTTCACATTGCTAATTTGGCCATATTGTAGGAACTAATCACTTTTTTGTAGGCATTTTTTAAGTATGATTACTTTAAGAACACAATTTTGGGCTTAATGTACAGCATTAAATACAAAACAAATGACCCGACAAGGTCCTAAATCTCAAAAGACACAGTTGTATAAGAAGTTTCTGAACAACCTCCCTGTTTTAAATGGCATTGAGTTGGAATGTACACTGAGTTTGGTGTTTGTCGAACTGTATACTTTACTCTTGGCTATAGGTTCGGCGCCTGAAGTTTGTTTGTCAGTCTCTTAGGCTGAAGAAGGTTGTCCCAAACACACAGACACAGGACATTTACACATATTTCAAGTATAATGATCAGATGCTGTATCTAAAGAACAGGAGCGTGTCATTTCGGTTTGGTACAGCTTCCTCTGAGCAAGTCATATTTGCTCCTTGCAGAGACTTGACTAAAACACGTAATGCTGTTTCCTCTGGGAAAAAACCTGCATGTCTGCATTTTCTCTTCTTTACAGTTACTCTGCTATAGGTTTACCCTAACCTAAAAACGATCACGCTGAAACTGAAAGGCTTATTACAAAACTACTGAATTTAACTGTATTATATTTGAGTAATAATGCAGCAAGACTCTTATTCCAGACTCTAGTTGATACCAAATTTACTGTTTGAGTAAAATGTGACATACTGTATAACCTAGTAAACTATATGGCCCGGGTGTTCATTTTGGTGGTAGTCGTTTATCAAATGAATTTACAATAGATAGGCCTATAGCATAGCAATAAAGAGAAGCACTAGAATGGCATTACTGAAATATTTAGAGAAGGAAACTCTTTGCGGGTGAACCGCTCATTACGTATAGTTAACTGTCTGTTGAAAACAGCCGTTAGTTGCACAGTTTACTGTGAAATCAACTCATATTATGAATGCTGTTCTAATCTGTGATCCATCTTGTACAATATGAACCACATCCTTTATGAAGAAAGAATGTACATCAAGCTTGCTGCTTAAATGGTTTTGATGGTACATTAACTCAATTAAATAAAACTAACACGACAGGCACTGTAGTCTCTGGTACTTTCCTCTTTGCACTCAGCCAGATAATCTACCAGTATAATGGCTGCGCATTAATGCGTGTCTGTTTGTGTGTGCGAATGGAAATTCACAATTAGAGGAATAGTTTACCTAAATATTAAATCATTTATCCTCAGTATGTTTTTTCATCAGCACAGATTTGGAGAAATTAAACATTGCACCACTTCCTTTGCACTCTCAGAAATAAAGGTACAAAAGCTGTCACTAGGGGTGGTATCTTTCCAAAAGGCACACTTTTGTACCTATTAGGTTTAAATATGTACACTTTCCCCCAGTTTCACAGAGAAGGCTTAAGCTACTCCCAGACTGAACTGGTTAAGATGCACACCTGTAATATTTTCTTAGAAGGTATGTTTGTAAAAGTTGCTTAAATATATCTTAATTTAACTGATGCCTAGTCCTGGCTTAAGATAAGCGCCGTTTTTGAAACCCGGGCCTTTAAGTACTAATATGTACCTTCAAGGTGCCAAAATGTACCCTTCATGTACCTTTTGAAAAGGTACCGCTCCCAGTGACAGAGTGTGCAGTGAATGTGAAAAAGAAATTTTTTAGATAAACTATTCCTTTAGATGTGTAATTTATAGTATAATTTATGCTTAATTATACAGAGTTTATCAGCAGTATGGTTTTTATATACAGCTTTTTAGATTTTGTCTATTTAGCTTCATGGAGGTTTATTTAGTGGCAGTGTTGCCTTATGATCATTGACATACTATTGACGTTTTTGATAATATTTAGTTACCAAATTTAATTTATACATTTTATTTCAGTCAATGTTAATTTTATGTCAAGTAATAAGTAAATCTCTTTAATCTCATATTTAATTGACTCTAAATCTAGCAGTTTATTTGAATTATATTCTATTAAAATGTGTTGCACTGTAAAATCTTTTTTTTTTTGCATTTTACCTATTTGTTTTTATTTATTTATTATAAAATTAAAAGCAAAAAAAAAAAAAGGTTCAGAACCCGTTTACTGCAGATGAAGTGATTTAATGCTAAAATTTCTCTATCTATTTTGATGAAGAAACAAACTTATTTACATCATGGATGGGCTGAGTGTGAGTACATTTTCAGCTGATTTAGATTTTTGGGTGAGCTATTCCTTTAATATTTGGTCTTCACTGAATAAGACAAAATGAAAAATGGCATTAATGCTTTTTAATGTTTATTGGCATAAAATGCTTTAATATTAGTACAGCTATATGTTAAATCTTGGGTCTGTTAAAGGGATAGTTCACCCAAAAATGAAAATTTGATGTTTATTTGCTTACCCCCAGGGCATCCAAAATGTAGGTGAC
>JAUMHQ010000070.1:10266582-10279967 GCA_032361165.1 Enteromius paludinosus
TCTATTCTAGGGCTATGTTTAGACGTCTATTAGATTTTCACTGAGAGCCCACTGACAGCCCTATTTTAGCCTAGACGGCTAGGCTATGTTTCTACGGCTAATAGACGTTTTTTAGACCAAAAATTGCTTGCTGGGATAGATTGTTCCAGAGTTTGGATGCTAAAAAGGAAAAAGATCTGCCACCCGCAGTAGATTTTTATAAAGTAAAGATAAAGTATTATCAAATGGCCAGAGTTTTGAGAACGCAGCAGACGTGAAGGACTATAATGCAATAAGAGCTCGCTCAAGTACAGAGGAGTTAAGCCATTCAGGGATTTAGAAGTAATTTAAATCTTTTTAAAATCTATACGATGTTTGCTAGGAAGCCAGTGCTGTGTTGACAGAACCGGGCTAATATGCTCATACTTTCTGGATCAAACATGGCTTTCAAAAGAAAGATTGCTATCAAACAGCACACTGATCACTGATCATCCTAACTGATGAAGAAGAACTGACAGAGCAGCCATCTGTGTAAGAGAGTGTTCTAGATTATTACAGGTGGGGTTTAACAGTAAGAAGTTACTTGCCATCACATTTTTTAATATCAGCTATGCATTCCGTTACTGTTTTAATAAACTTTGATTAAACTAATACATTTTTATATTAAATATTTTATTAAAAATGTATCACTAGCTTTTGATATGGTCAATGGGTGCTCATTAGTCACAGTCCCCTTCTCACAAGTCTAGATATTCTGGCGACATCTACAGGTCAATGAGATCCAGCACGTATTGGATGTTTAACACGCATACGCAGTATTGGATTGAAAGTTGTCATTCAAGCAAGTATTTAATGTAAAATAAACTATAATTATGTGGTATTGTAGATGTGTTTCATAAGCTTACACCAAAATGTACACATTTTAATGCAGTTTATTCAAACTGTATTTAAGCAACGATGGTTTTGCATGAAGAGTTTGGTGTGTAAATGGTCGCAAACATTGCAAATTATAGGCCCTTGTGTTCGGTATTTCTGTCGACTGAACCAGCCATGCCATTAAATATGAATATATCAGTATTTTGCACTCCAAAGTCAATAAATGCTATGTTCATTTGTTCACTTACTTAATTTAGTTTAAAATTGATCTAAAGCTTTATATATATATATATATATATAACATAATTTGTGTGAGTCAATAAACCCGAGACGGCAGAAACCATATCCTAGCAGTAGCCTACAAAACAGAAAAGTCTCCCTAGAGTGAGAGTGCTCTCTTAAGCGAATTGTTGGTATGTCAAGCCATTAGGTCTATCTCCAGTAGTTTCACTTGCATAAAACACAAAATATATAAATTGTCATTACATTACATACCAAACTCGTTATTGCAAAACCTTCAATGCTTAAATAAAGTTTGAATAAACTGCTCTAAAAAGCTGTGTAAGTCTATGAAACACACACTCTGAAACTGTAATTACAGTTTATTGTACATTAAATATTCCAGCTTTAATGACAGCCCCATTTTGCCTCAACATCGTGCTACAGGCTGCAGCGATGACCTCTTGGGTTGAGTTGGCAGATATGACAGGCTAATCATTTCTAATACACTGGGCCTCTCCCAATACCTACATTTGTGGTCTTTAAACTTGACTACGTGTCTACGTACACAAAGTATTTCCTGTATTTGACCCAGATGCGCGTGAAGGTCGTGTGTGTGTAGACATGGTCTTAACAGTCAACATAACATCAGATTCTCATCTCTACACGAACAAAAATGTACACTTTACATTTCACTGCCTAATTATTTGTAAAACTGTACAATAATATATTAAAATAATGATCTATCACTACTGGCTGATTTGATGTAAGACATAAAAAATAGATATTACCATTCTTTCTCAGTTGATGAATCTTACATTAAGAAAATAGCATGTTTAAAATGTCAAATGAGGCATTATGAATTTGCTCTTATTTCCCTACCTTTCCAGAATAGAAGTTAAAACGTGAAAAACAATGTTTCGTTTGTCTGTATGTCTTGCCTAAAAATGTCTTTTAGCCTGTCCATTCTGATGTGTAGGTGGCTTATCTCACTCTCTCATCAGTTGGCAGGTAAATCATGCTTTGAATTATGGGGTGTATGTGACCCACTTTCTCAAGGCCTGAACCTCCACAAACTGTCAAAACAAGGGGTGGTACACCTTTTTAAAATTTTCATGTTACATTTAAGCAGTGCTTTCAAAACATGCTTTAGTAACCAAAAAGGTTAGATTTGAAGCTGAGATTAGCGTGCGTAGTATCTTGCGGCTCTAAGAAAAACGATTGAAAAAATAGTAAAATGTCAGAAATACTACCTTTTGCCTACACTTTTTGGATTTTTTGGCTTGTTAGCCAACAAACACCAAGTTGCATCAACTGTTGGGTTTTGCTGGATTAATGCTGGATAAGAACCTTATTAGTGTTTTTTTAAATTTTTTAAATTTTTTTTATAAAGTGTTAATGAAACTTGTTTGCCAACATAAATCTTAAATTTAAATGAATTTAAATGTCCACTGTCCATTTAAGAACATCCTTCTTCTTTTACATTACAAACTAAAGAAGTTCATTATTTTTCCTTAAAGGGTACAGCAGACCAGAGAATAAAACCTCATAGGGTGATAGACCAGGTTTCTGGTCCAAAACTCATAGTTTGTAGTCATAGAAATGGTTATAGAAAAGTTACGTATATTGCCTTGCATGTTTAAACTGTAGATACTGTATGTCTTAATTTATCTCCACTTTATTCTCACAATTAATGTATGTTTCACTTCAACATTTTGCTTCAACCTGACTCAAATGTACCTGAAACGCTGCAAAGGGTGAAATGTCATAGTTCCTTTTTTTAGTTAATAGTGGGTAGAATAAGGGCATTAATGGCAAGCTTTTAAATAGGAACTTTAATAGTCTGCATCATTTCTGTGTTTGCCCATACAGAGTAAAATAGGCCAGTTAGAAAAGCAGTAGTCCAACTCGTATTACCAGCTAGCAAACAGTGCTTGTTTTTAGGGCTCAAAACCATCTAACTGGGGGCACTGTAAGTAGTTTTTCATCTAAAAACGGTACTGTTAAAAAAAGCTGGCGAATTACAGTTAAAAAGCAACATTTCAAGTTTTAGATTGTAATTGTTATGGTATATTTTATTGACTGACATAATGTTAGAATTACAAAAATCTGTTTTGTGTATACTATAAAAACATCGCACAAGTTAACTGTGTAGTTAAATGCTAAAACAGTTGCACGGTTTAAAATATAATAACATGTTAACACAGTGACATATCCCCACTTGCTAATGAAGTCATAAGAGTGTTTAACGAATAGATGTTATGATGCTTTCTCAGTTAATAAATCACAGTACATTACAATTGTGTTATTAATGTGACGCAGGTGGTAAAGAGAAAGCCACATGGCTAATCAAAGTTTATTACAAGTAGTTGAGGTAAATCCTAATAAATATATGGAAGGTGCAAGGTGTTATACGCACAAAAGAAACAAAAAAACACCATAAAGATTCTTTCAATTCAATTCAAATTTATTTGTATAGCGCTTTTCATAAAAAATATCTTTGCAAAGCAGCTTTACATCAAAGTAATTACAGTATAGTTTACTTTTTACACATAAATAAAGATTACACATATAAAATAATGCAATAAACAATAATTAAACAATATAAGATGGATGTAACTTATAATAAAAGTCTTAGAAACATAGCTATTTTAATGAAAACCATCAAATGTGAAATATTTAACACTATTTACATAGTAACGTTTTTACAATATTTAACAGTCCTAATGTATTTATTTGTGTATTTTTTACTTTTTTATTATTAATTTATTTTAAAATGTGGGGTTAAAATAAAATTAAACACTATTATGAATCATGAGAATGGTAAAGCTTTAGTGACTATGGTGTGCAGAAAGTATCTGAATGGTCTGAGTGTGTTGGCTGTTTTACATATAAGCTACATTAGAATTTTACTTAACTTCTGTTTTTATCTCGTCTGGAAAATTTGCTTTCTGTTTTTCAGGGTCACAGCAGCCTACAGCAGCTCTGTCTGTGTAAGTTCAAGCAGTTGCTATGTATTTTAGGAAGTGACGCTACCACCCACCATCAGGAAATGGACTGCTTCTTTTAGTAGATGTAAGTCGTGAGCTGAAGGCAAATCAGTCTCATACCACAGTCGTATGCGCAGTGTATTTTCATCAGAAGCTATAGACCGATAACGGAGGTAAACGGAAAGTCACCGTGGGAAAGTGCATTCACTATAAACCACCTGAAGCAAGGCACTGTTTATTACAACCTGGGAGTCTTATCACAAGAAACAAGGTGAGTCATTTTAAAATAAAGATCTTGTTAACTGCATCCTATTCGCTTAAACGGTCAAAATCTACTTGGTTTGTTCTTTGGTTAAGAATTGTGGTTTTGAATTCATTTTAGAATTTAAAAAGATTACTGACATAAAAATGTCATATTTTTTGTCGCTGAAAATGATTGAAATGACATAATGCAAAATAAAAATTTAGCTGAAAGCGATAAGGAAGTTGAAAAAAACATCTTCCTGTGTTTGTGCATTAACATTAATCGACTGCGGGAGATAATAATAAAAGATAACTCTACACAACATGTACATTAGCTTAATTGCATCTCCTGTCAGAGAACGAGTTTCTGTTTATATCTGCTTAAAGTGTGAAACTCAATACAGTCGATTGTGTTCAGAGGGTTACTGTTAATGTACTGTAGCTGCTTCTTCAAAAGTGAATTTTCCTCTGACAGGTTACGCTTTTTTTGGGATCACTTCTGTTGATGTGGGTCGTAGAAGATGTTTCATCGTTAGCAAGCCTGATTCATACATTTCCATTGCTAAATTCTGCGTTCATATCAAATTATATTTGTATAGAGACATTGTCAGAATGCCATTTATAGATCATCGTAGGAGACAAAAGATGACTGACTATGTATTTTTGGCTAAAAAAACCAACTTGCTCAATCATCTTATGACAAAACGTGTCAAGCTCAGTATGTTGCTTGATGCATGTAGTCCATGCAACACGGCTGGCATTTTAAAAAATTGTAAGAAATTTTAGTCTTTCTTCTTTAAATTTCACATATAGATGTGTTTCTTGTCATTTCTTTGTAAAAAAATGTGAAAAAAGTTTGTGTTTTGAGGAAATTTCAAAGTAATTTTTGACCATGATTTAAATTTTTTCATGTTCCTTTTATGATCCATTTGCGTTGCAGAGTAACCTGGATACTCCACAATGTGTGAGGTGTTAATTGTTCATACCAGTGAAGCCAGGGAATGGGCCGAGTATCTACAGCAAATCTTGGTGGCATCATGTAATTTTCCAGAGGGCTCCGTCATTCAGTATGATGTGAATGAAGAGATGTGGATGAAAAATCGTGAGCTATTTGACTCTAGCAAATGCATCATGCTTTTGCTGTCAGCTGGGTTGCTGGACATGCAGCAAAGCCCGGAGGCGCAGGACACTTTCCGGGATCTTCTTCAGCCTCCATTTAAAATTGTTGCCTTTTTGTGTGGTGTATCAGAAGGGCAAGTGTCAGCAGACTATTTTGAATACTGGGAGTATTGGAGAAAGCTCAATTCAGAAGACGAACCATCAGTATATGTGTCCACTGTCCTTGATTGTATTGCAATGTATAATAATGGTATGTATTCTTGCATTCTATTCGTACATTAATTACTTGCTCTATTATTCACATTTAACAACAACACTAATAACAAAGATGGCCTAAAAAGACGTTAAACGTTAACATGACTCCCCTGCAGACTGACACACACTTCGAAAAAGTGCATATGAATATAATTTTAAGAAAAATGTGTTGTATAAGATTTACATTTTTATTTCTTATTTCTTATTATTTATTTATTTTAAAAAACATTTGTATGTTTTTTTTATGTACTATAAATAGCATGTTGCATCATAATTAATGGTACTAAGTAATACGTAGTTAATCCTATTACTTCAATTGGCCTTCAGTTTAATTTAATTTAATTGAATTGAATTGAATTTAATTTAATTTAATTGAATTTAATTTAATTTAATTTAATTTAATTTAATTTAATTTAATTTAATTTAATTTAATTTAATTTAATTTAATTTAATTTAGTGGATCATAATTATTCTTACTAAACATGAAGAGGTCACCCTAAAGTAAAATTTCACATATATATTTTTTTTTATTCTAGGAATTGTTAGTGAAAACCATTGCCAGGATCCATATGAAATTGAACTAGAAGAACAAACAAGTGATCTCACATTATCAGAGATTTCTGAGACTTTACCCAATGAGACGGATCAGATTCCATTGAATGACGATGATGTCCACCCTTCCGGTGATGATGTTTGTCATATCGCGCAAACATTTTCAAACGCCACGGAGCCACAAGATGACCACACATGTCTCACTGTCCAACCAGACAGAATACTCTGTGGGGTAAGCGCAGTGCATGCAGAGCATAAATAGAAAGTTTTCTAAGAATATATAGGCCTGGTTGTTAATTTCAGCATGAAGCTCACGTGCTTTGAGATCACACTCTGATGAGCTTTTTCAAATTAGACAGGAAGTCAGTGCTGGGCCCTTGTCTGACAAGCTTAATTTAGATAAAATTTATTATTCGGCACTATGTTGAAAGAAGGATGATGTAGCAGCGATGAGTGATAAAATTACTAAAACAATATCACAGCTGAATGACGTTGTCCTCTTCATAGGCTACTTTTGTTCCTGCCCGTTGGGTGTTTTTACTGATCACTTAAATACTTTTCAGAGTATCAATCGATTCTATTAAATGAGAACCAATTATACCTCATTTAATTTAATGGATACAGTATGTCTCGTGTGGGGACATTTCAATATTTTAGTGTACTAATAGTGTCAGTGTCGTTTATACATGTTGCTCTTTATCCTCTAGGCTGTAAACTATTGTTACTTTTTGAGTTTGTGAAATCATAGATTTTTACACGGTAGCAAACTATAGCTTCAGCATTTCATTAAAAAGCATTGCTGACATTTGCGGAAATAAACATCAGTCGTTTTGTGTTACTCTGTGTCATTTACTGTATTTGGCGCTGTCTTGTGACTTTCCCACCATTTGTTTGTTCCCATTAAGAATCGTGTGAATATTTATATAATCACGGTAAAGAAAATTGTGGATGAGGGCAGACTGGAGGTGGAGTTTCACTCTCAATACTCAACACCTCAGCGGATGCCTGGGACTCTTGTAAATGAGTACATTGTTACTGTACAGTCACCTGGTGAGACTCAGAAAGAGGAACTTCTCACATCAGTTCCTCCATGCTTTTTCACTTTCTACTGAATTTACATATTGTTTCCTGTTAATGCGCTTACTTATTATAATAGAAGCTTTGTCTTTATCAGATTTTTGTTTGGATGTGTTTGGAAGGTTCTTAAAAATATATTTTTCTCTTAGATATGCAAGCTGGGAAAGTCTCATTGACTCTTTATCTGAATGAATCTGTGGTCTGTTCGACAACTGTAACGTATTACACAGAAATGGAGGAAATTTGCAAGTATCTAAAGAAAGCAACGGATCCAATGCAGTTTATGTGTCAGGTAACGATAAAACAAACAAACAAAAAACATTAGTTAAAACAGAAAAACTGAAATGACTTGTTAATGAGTGCACCAATGGAGTTAAGACATGCCATGCTAATTTGCAAAGCACTTTTTAAAATATGAAATATTTTAAATTTGCATATAATTATATATAAAAAAACACATATTGGTGAAACATTATTGTGTGATGAAAAATGTATTTTAAATTATTTTTTTATATTATAATAAAATTAATAAATTAAATGATTTTTTAAAAATATTGTAATATGTCGTAATTGTATGTCAGATGTCTGTGGTACTATATTGGCCACACAAGCAGTCTGATCTCTTTCAGATGCCTGAATAATAGCAACACAGCTTTGAAAAAAAAAAAAAAAAAAAAAAAACAATAAAAAAAGTTACATTTTAGATATTTTTAAAAATACATTATAAGGCAACAGGAGCAGAAATAATATTCCTTAAATGTTAATGCACAGACCATAATGCTTGCCCATTTTTTAAGCATATTTACCGAAAATTACCTTTGATTCAAAGACTGATCTATTATTCTATCATATCTCATTTTCAGGCGTTTGATATCACAACAAAGGTGCCAGAGTCTTTGGATAATTTGCTTGCAGACTGCCTGGAAGAACGGATTCCTCTAAATGCATTACAAATATTTGGAATTAGTCAAATTACAGATAACACGCCAGCAGGTAAGTGATTTCATTCATAACAACTTGCTTGTGTTATAGTTTATAGAAGTCACACTTGTGACGAGTATCTTTTATGGTGGCAGATAACATAACACCAAGTTTAGGAACTGGTGTGGATGGTTACGTTTTCTCTTTTTTTTTTCGAGGACAGGAAACTCTATTGAACAATAATGAAAAGCGATCTCTTTGTTTACAGATCACCGTGACGTGGAACTTCCAACTCTGCTTCACTTCTCAGCCAAGTATGGCTTAAAAAAATTAACATCTTTGTTATTGCGGTGCCCCGGAGCCATGCAGGCCTACAGTGTGATGAACAAAAATGGGGATTACCCTAACAAACTGGCCGAGAAGAGTGGCTTCTCCGATTTAAGGCAGTTTATGGATGAATATGTTGTGAGTTGATTACATAAATCTTTAGTAACTGACAACAAATTGTAGTAAACCGTGTCAAACTATTCCAGAAACCCTGTGGGAACATATACATTTATGAATGTAAAACGAAATATCACAGCGTTGTGAAAAGTCTACAGTTTCATTATGTTACATAGCTCTGTTAATAATCAGCACACATTTATTCAACAGTATATCTATTCGTTTTCATTTCAGTATAGCAGCGATGATGCCGATAATTCATGCAAGCTTTCTTTTTTCATCAAACAAAACAGGAGACAGTAGATTTAGTGAAGACCCACATGGAGGAATCTCAGAACACCTCTGGCAATGAGGACATCTATGAGGATATGTTGACGGCTTCCCAAAATTTCATCTCAAATTTTGATAATGAGGACATTTACGAGTCTATGATGAAACTAAATCCTGACATAGGTCAGTGCTAGCCATTTTCTTTCGAAACTCTAGGATGTAATTTCTTGCACAAGAACAGTAGTCATTATTGCATAAAGTGAAAGAATATATATATATATATATATATATATTTTTTTTTTTTTTTAGTCATTTTTTGTTACTAACCTATGATTATGTGATATTAAAATACAAGCCTTAAAAGACATGTTTTTAGGCCTACTGTCAGATGTCTCAGGTTTGTACTGTTAACTATTTACACAAATATCATGTTTCTACAGATGATGATCTAGAAAGTGCTCTGGAGGACTCCAGCCCGGAGACAATACTGAGAAAGTTTTTTGAAGGTACATCAATGAAAAATGTTTATCATGATACAGCAGTTGTTTCTGTGACTATGAGACTTCTGTCATGCTTTCCCGTGTGATAACACCCTCCGTCTTGTCGTTTTTATACTCACTGTAGAAACTGTGTTACTTATTATATTTTCTGAAAGCATCCGAATTTTCACCCGCTGTACAACATATATTATCGTTTTTTTGATGTTTGTTACGTACCGCACCAGGAAATAGTTCAATTATTAAGTCAACTTAACTCATTCTGCTACTATGTATATTCAAACCTCTCTGCCACAGGATGTAACTTGTTTGCGTAGTGCGAAACTAGAGCAACTTGCTAATATCTGCCATTTATAAAGATGTAAACCGGTGTACAAATGGGTATAAACCATTATTCAGTATTATATATTGTGCAGTTGTTACATAACATGAGTTGTTTTTCTTTAGCACAACCTGACAAGAGTTTACAACCCTTTGAGCATACTTCAACCAATGGTGGATTACCTGAAATGGATGATGAAGACTACCATGACCTTAATGCAGAGATCTATGGGGACATAGAAGAGGACCCGTATAATCCGTGCTGTCCTGATCAGATTTATGACACGGTGGAACCACAATCCAACCCTGATATAATCAACCGCCCACCAGCGCCGATTCCACGACCAACCAACCTACCAGAGCCTGAAGAGAACACAACCTACATTTCCAAAGGTGCTAACCAAAAGTTCAGTATGCAAACATAGCTAAACCACACTGCAAACAGATATGCTCTAATTTAAGCTTCTAATGTTGGAAACTGTTGCATCATTAACTCACTCTTACATCATTCAAAATCTGTATAACTTTCAGTTTTTTTGGAACTCATATTTTGAAGAATGTTGGTAAATACTGGGAATCAACATTGTTCTCAACAATCTTCAAAACATGTACTTTATATGTTTCATACAAGAAACAAATTCATGCAGTTTTAGAATAGAGTAAATTATTGCAGAATGAAAGTTTTTGAGTGAACTATGCTTTTAACGCAAATCTTTGGTTTCTGAAAACAGTCCCTTTATAGTAATTTCAGTTCAATTTGACCTGTTTTACAGTATTTTGTCTCAAGGATCCTTTATACTCAATCAGTCAACGGCCAGAAAGAGATTCCTCTTCAGGTATTGCATAAACGTTTCAGAGCTTAATTGCGAACCATACTGTATGTGTATATGAACAGAATATGGATTATTCAGTTGAAATTAAATCTGACTTTAAATTCTTGTAGCTCCTGTACGGCTGGTGAGAGACAGAGACATGAGCAGTCACCATGACCCCTTTGCAGGTATGAAGACCCCGGGACAGAGGCAGCTCATCTCTCTTCAGGAGAGGGTGAAGGTGGGTGAGCTGACTGTGGAAGAGGCAGTGCAGGAGTTCAAGGCTTGGCAGTTTGATCAAGATAAAAGATGGCGTTCCCTCCGCTTCCAGCAGGTAACTCCAGGGCTAATTTTGGCATATTTCTTGCAATTTTTTTGAGGATAATATTTGATCAGGTTTTTAGGGCTCATATAATTTGATATAGTGAGAATATGGAGCTCATGCTCGAGTAGGGAAAAATTCAGTGATAACATTTTATTTTAGGGTCTCTTAACTTGTTGCTTATTAGCATGCATATTACTAGAATATTAGCCATATTTTAGTGCTAATTAAGTGCATATTGTCTTATTTTACATGACCTTATTCTACATTCTTCAGAGTCCCAAACCGAGTAAACATACACTTTAAACATGCACTTTGATGTTATTTATATGACCAAAGCAGATTCAATTTGGATAGCTCGTAATGTAAATCAATGGGATCTTTTTATTTTTTCCCCCTAAAGAGCACTGTATGGATAATTAAATAAACATACGGTGCTTCACTCCAGCAGATGTTCATTTTGAAATAAAATACAAAGTTATTTTTGACAATTGGATTTCACAGCAGAATGACTCATGATGTTTGTAAAATTATATTTGAAGACCTTTTACTTTCTTAAAAAAAGTTTGAACTATTGATCAGAATGCGTTTATTAGATGGATTTTGAGCAAAGCTTTGATCAAGTGGATAATTTAGAGGCCTTCAGTAACAAATATTGTGTTAACCCTTCATAGGTTTAACAAATGTAATTAGTGTCTCTGTAACACTCTCCATTTTCTTTAAGGAAAATTTGCAAAGATTAAGAGACAGCATCACTCGACGCTGTAGAGGCAAAGGGGCAAATGGTAAGGAAGCGAAGAACACATATCCTTCTACTATATACTAGTAATGGCTCGCTATTAGAATGTACAAATCTTTGTTTCTCCATCAGAGCTTATGATTACAGCACCCATGCAAACAAACGTTCAGTGGGGTTCTCAAATGAACGTGAATTGCTCAGTGTACGAACCTGCACCTCGTTCGATTGCCCAACCCCCCCCTGCTAGCAGACCGCTGCAGAGAGGAAGCTGGCAGACAGGAAGCACCTCCAGCACTTCTAGTATGTAATAAATAACTTCTTGAATCTCACACAATAACATCTGATATATCTGTGAACAGTAGCATGTTTACAAGTACGGAGTGTTTCTACAATTTAATGGTAAAGGTTTGACCCGTGCAGGTAGTAGCAGTCACAGACTGAGCATTCAGAGCACTGTCAGCAACAGCAGTGGGGTGGAAGGAGAATGTGAGGTCAGTTTGTTTATCACAGTTTCCACAAAAATATAAAGCAGCATGACTGTTTTCAGCATGTTTTTTGAGCAGCATAGCAGAAATGGTTTCTGAAGGATCTGCAGGGTGATGCTAAAAATGCAGCTTTGCTGTCACAGATTGTTGTTACATTAAAATATACTGACACAAAGTATCTAGCTTAGGTTGTTATATTAGAAATCCATCATATCATATGTCTTTTCTTTAACCATTTAAGGAGCCTCCGGACCTTCCACTTCCTCCGCGGCCTCTCCGGCCTATAGTAGATACTCCACCTGTACTCCCTCCACCCAGAGTCCCACCACGGGTAATGGAGAGGTACGTGTTTAAAATGGCTTGCACAATACCAGGTAAAACCAACTGTGTTGTAATCCAAAAAGACCAGCGTGTTTTCTGTCAAAGCTCTATTCTGATTACATAGAGAGTTGTGGCTTAGACTGGTTTTATTTTCGAAAAGTTTCACTTTGAGCGCATATCAGATGACTGGATAAAAGTTTGTAGATGAAGCGAAGGTGCTTCGTGTATGAAACTCTACACCTCCCCATGTGACAAACCACAGCATCAATCGCTGAACTCTTTTAACCACAACGCCTGAGTTTGTGATGCTTAACTTTCCATCAGTGACTTGATCACATGTAGAAGCATCAACCTTGAAATTGTATAGAGATGGAGTGTGGCTTGTAGAATGTGCTACATCTTCACCAGCTAATATACACAAACACAAACATCACAGGATCTGTGTTTTGTCAGAGGGGGCGGGTGATGAACATCCGCACTCTGATGTGGGTGCCATGTATCCGCTTGCCTGAATCTTGCCTAGCTTTTGGGAGCTATGACAAATTTTAGAAAGGTGAGCAATCTGTGCACATCCAACCAAGTTTAGAAATGTACCTATTAAGGTGATAATAAATAGATACATACATATAAACCAATCACAATTCAGTTCGCAAATGTTTGGATGGTGCTACGTTTTGAATGCTACATGTTTTATCAGTATAAGGAGATTTTCAAACCTTCATTTTACATTTCTTTGTAAAAAAACAATACATAAGGTTGAAATAAAACATACAACATGAACTATGATAAACACACAACTGACATAAACTAATCTTCAAACATTGGGGACAGGCTATGACAAATATAAATGAGTGCTGATTTAATCATGCTTAATCACATCCAAAATAAAAGTTTTTGTTTATATAATAAATGTGTGTATTGTGTATATTTATTATGCACTGTA
>JAUMHQ010000070.1:10291933-10304393 GCA_032361165.1 Enteromius paludinosus
CATGCAGGCCAACCCGCAGCGCAACCTATTCCTAAAGCCTGGAATTCAACCCAGAAGAACAACGCGGCGCACAGCTTAAATCAATTAAAGATATAATTTAATAATAAGTAATATGTAATTTAAATATAATCAGACTAAACTATCAAGGCCGCCAAGGCATGTGAAATAAAAATGAAACCAATAATCTCATTTGGTTTACGTTTCTCAAACAAAACGAAATAATAATAATAGGCTAAACTATTATTATTATTATTAAATCTATTGATTTCTTTCTGTACGCATTTCGAATTGCTGTTAAATCAAACTTCATTCCTTCAAATGAGATGTTAGTTGAGACCAGAAATGTTTTTTTTATCGTGATTATGAGAAAACAACTTTTGTTATGTCGAGATCACGAGAAAAATAAGACGTGATAACGAGAAAACAAGACGGAAAAGAAATTATAATACATGGCCGCTTAGAACGTCCGTAGTAAATTGTAAAGTTCCTTTTATTTTTATTATAAAATTACATACAGTGTCCTAGGTTAAATTAAGTAAACCAAATTAAAAGGTTTTTAATATAAAATGTAAAAAAAATTTATGGTTTACATTGAGACAGTAAGTCTTGATATATATGTTTGCAGTCACTGTAATATGAGTTTTAATTTTTCTGTATAAAAAAACCCAAATTGTGTTTATAAATAAAACATTAATGTTTTGTATTGGACTTTTAGTGAGCTAAAACATTCATAAATGTAAGCGACTCCATGGAGGAATTGATTTATTGAGCTACTAAGTGCCCCTGCAGGACGCCCCTTTTCTCACCCATAGCTACATGAGCCAAAACTGTGGACCTGAGAGTTACAGCTTGGCCTTGAGTGTGATTTGAGCCAGTGTTTTGGTCCTGAAACAAAGACTTGGACCCATGTCTGACATGAGCCTTTCCACTGTTGCTCTGTTTTACAGCTTTGCCCCAAGAAAGCCAGCTGGACAGTTACCAGTTACCAGGCACAATGCAACAAGTTTCCAGCAATTTGTCTGTTCGCACGATTTATCTGTTTGAATACAGATCTTTTATTATATAAAATGCAGTATGTACAGATATACAGACATTGTAGAGATATAGGGAGCAGGATTTTGGACTAATGAGAGAACATTTGTTGTGGTCTTAAGCTTGACGAATAAGTGATTGAAGTTTTTTTTTAGAATGTAGTCATCATAAGTGTTTTAAATACAATAGAGTGTCCTGAACTGTCCATTTTCATGCCTTTGACCTTGATATGACCTCCCAGTTCACTGTTTACTGTGTCTAGTCCAATTTAGCCCATGCCCTGTTCTGATACCCCTCAAATCAAACAGTCAACACTCCTTACTTTATCATATGAGTATGACAAATGTCCAGATTTATAACATATTTGGTCTATTATCTTACAGTTATCTTAATATAGTTCATAGCCTCATGAGGTGCTTGGCATGCCAGACAGGGATGGAGAGGTGGATGGAAAGCAGGATGCTGTAATTCGTTGATCGCATGCTAAGTAGGTGCCACATTCCCAGGTGGCAGGTGCTGACAGGTCCATCTTGGTAGTTGAAAGAGGCAAAGCATTGTTAAGGTTCAGTTCTTTGAAGAGAACAGAACATGATAGTCTGGATTTGTATGATAGGCTGCGACAAAGGGCATTTAAAAGGACACCATCAATGTTTGGGTGTTTGTTTGGTCTTTAAACCAAGTTAAGCTCAGCTGAAGATCTCTGAAGGTGAAGGTCCTTACAGGTAAGCTGAGTCGGTATGATATTAATATGTAGAAATAAATCAGTTTCACATACTGTATGATTATTGACTGTTATGGCTTTGGTTTAAATAAAACACCTCAAAGCTTGAGTTAAATCAGAATTATCAGCGTATCTTCTACAAAGGCAGCATGTGGAGCAATTCAGAGTATCCATGTGACTC
The DNA here is from genome assembly GCA_032361165.1 of Enteromius paludinosus. NCBI lineage: Eukaryota > Metazoa > Chordata > Actinopteri > Cypriniformes > Cyprinidae > Enteromius > Enteromius paludinosus. The sequence continues at coordinate 10,293,868 of JAUMHQ010000070.1, forward strand.
TTGACTGATGGATTGATGCATGCAGCTGTTTTTGTTGGACCTGTTTTTAAATTTACAATGGAAAATGATTCCCACTTATCCAATTCAGTATGCTATATAAGCGTTTAAAATAAACAGCATATTTGTGCATTATTGAATTACAAAATTGCTGTTACGTAACTATTCAACAACTCCAAATTTAGGATGATATCCATTTTCAAGTGGGTAAATACAGTGCTAACAGCCTTTTCTGAAAACATCTTCTGTCTACATTCTTATAAACCATATACGTTCATTAAGGCTCTATTAAGTTATTTAAATTTCATTATTTGGCTAGTTAACAGATTTCTGATTTCCTATAGACAGCAACTAATAGGTCAGAGAACCTTGCATAGAGACAGATGGTTTATAATGTTTACATTGGAATCCATTAGAAATGTTACAGGAATATCTGCAATTACATAGGACTACATTGTATAAAGAAAGCTCTCTTTGGCAACTAGCAATTAGTATCTAAATGATCTAATTTGGCAGACACTTTTATCCAAAGTGTCTTACTCATTTGTTACAGTGCGGATATATCTGTGCTAGAGGCATATCCATTGGCAGCTACTGAAACATATACATTTTCACTGACCCATATTTTCTTACTCAGCCAATGTTCTGTAACGGGTCACTTTGTATCTTGTTTCAGAGTGAACCACAGCCGTAGGTGTGACACATCACTTAGAGGGATAGTCAGTCTCCTCATGCATCAGCGCCCTCACACTTACCATATTAGTAAGACGTTATTCCGGGCAAAATTTCACAATCCAGCCAATCAGGTTGTTTTTAAATATTTATATTCAGAGCCATTGAGATCAGGCCTAAATATACAAAGCAAGTCAAGCAAGCAGGGCAGGGTTTTTTTGTGATCCCTGTTTAATTGTCCTACTTTTTTGTTAGGGCTTTGCAGTAGGAAAATATATATCATGATAATGTTTCTCAAATCGTGAAATTAGATGATTTGCCCTCCCCCCTTTTTTGCACGACTTTTTTGCAGTGCTAAGGAACACAGCATGGAGATGTTGTCGTTAAGTTGCTGGAATCTTGATTGTCCGGCACTCAATATTCTTTGTCCTCTTTCCTAATGACATGCTGAGCAACATTGTTCTCTGTCTCAGCATCTCCCTTCATCTCTGCTTTCGCTCGTTTTCAATTGCAGGGCTCTCCAGCAGAGGGCACAGGGAAATTTGATGCAGCCCCTGGTAAGCTTGCTACACTTTCAGTATCTCCATCCAGTTTCTTGAGGTTATGCAGGCCTGGCTGGCATGAATTAAAACAATTGCAACAAAAGAAAACAGCATGAATTATGATAAAACCGCATGAGGCAATTTAAACACCTGGTTTCTCTGCATGCAAGTTTTAAATCTTTGCATATAGTCTCATATAGTACACTATATGATATTGTTTAAGCCTGTTTTAAAGAAGCCTGTTTTTAAAAGACAGTAACAATGAAGGAATAATAGCTGTCTAATGTCTTGATTAAGGAGGCTCATGAGTAAGCAATCACAAACAGACTCTCTCTGTCCTTCTCTCTGGCTTGAGTCATTGTTGAATCAGTATTCTCACTGCCAGGCCCCCTATTTCCTTCCGTCCATCCATCTTTTCTTGATATTTGTGCCAGCCTTCAGAGAACACTGTGATTACGATCTTCCTAGAACTTAAAAAGCCCTGGGGTCTCTATATGAGCATTATTAGAGCTGTTGTTCTCTATAAAGTCAAACAAATAACTCAGAAAAACGAATTCAGTGTTTCTCAATGGGTGGGCCAGGGCCCAAAATGCCACAGAAGAGGCTGAAAACAATGATAATTGCAATTATAATAGGTTTCTTTAGTTTTTCCACATCTCATTTATGGTTGTATGTGTTTTGCAGCACGTCCACCCTGTCGGCGCACTGTATCTGCTGTGCGAGTAACTCCTTTGAGGATAATGAAGAGTTCCCCTGATCTCATGCCCACTGGTAAGAGTGGTATTTTATGATTTGGGGAGTTGTCTAAATTCTTAGCAATGCATGTTACTGATCAAAAATAAAGTTTGAAAGTATGAAATTTATCTTCATGGAACATGATCTTTACTTAATATCCTTAAAAGATAATTTTGACCCGTGTGTATTGTTGACCATTGCTACAAATATACCTTAAGACTAGTTTTGTGGTCCAGGGTGAAAATGTATCTAGTGCTTTGAAAAGATAAAATCAGTTTCTTTGCTTGTGATTTTGCAGAGCTGGACCCTGCCCGTGTTTGCAAGGGCAAGGGTGCTGTTACTTTGAGAGCCACACTAGTGCATATCGATGATGAGGATGGCACAAGCCAAGAGCTGTCCAAGAACTCTGCCAAAAGTGAGTTGGAAATAAAGGATTTGTCAATAGGAGAGTGCTCTGAATATAGTGCACCAAACAGGACAGTGCCAGACTAATTGTTGTTACTTAGGAGATGATTGAAGCTGCAGATAATGTGCTCTAAAAAGTGCTTTTATTTATTTTTTCGTACCTCCATTTACTGGAAAAATCTGTTTACAGGAACGGTGCTTTACTGAGTTTCCTCTTTTCCTATTAATGAAAAGGTGCATGTTCTGCTATTTTGACAGTAAACAGGCATGGTGTGGTTAGCTGCTAAATTGCACAGTAAATTATCGAGACAAATTTGTATTTTTTGTGGAACATATACAGCATTGTCTGACTGTCAACTTCATTGCTCAAATAACTTTCAGTGAATGTTCATATTTGCAGGGGATAATCAAAGACGTCTTTTGTTCCCACCCACTTTGAGCTGTAGAAAATGGAAACCTTCAGCGTGGACGTTTTCAACATCTCCATGCTGGGACTATTCTGGCTAACTGCCAACACTTGGGAGAGATGCCTTAATTGTTGTTGTGCCTGAATAAAAAGGCCTTTGGAACAAACACTTCTTACAGTGTGTTCAATGGTCCCCTTGTTCTTCTGACAAAGTTCAGAGAATCGTTTTTTTCCAGTCATAAATTAGCATTTCAGTGGATTAAGACTTTCTGTGGGGTTCAGTTCTGACAGATTCTGGCTGGTGATTCGTTTAATAGAGGATTAAGGAATTTGTTGTGGCATAAATTGTGGTTAGTTCTGGAAACCAACAGGTCTCCTGCCAAGTGGATGCAGCTTTATTTCACGTTTATGCCTCTTTAGGTTTTAAAAAGTGCCTTGGAGATTGGCTAAAGCTTTGAGAATCCAAACTGTTTGGATTTGTTACAGGTGGATGGCTTGGTGTGGTCAATGGAGATGCCACAGAAACAAGTCTGGCTGAGAGAAGTGTAAACAACACCGGAGCTGATTTAAATTCAACTCTAGTCAATGAGACACCAACAAAGGTGAGTCACCATGTCTGAACTTTGTTCCTTTTAGCAAGGCTTTGCTTTCTTGCAAAAATGCTATTTAGAGATTGTTACCAGTGCTAATTAAACAGCTCAATCCCAAGATCTCTGGAGACACAGTCAGGAACTCGTCAACTTAAAATAATTTAAATGAGAGCTGTGAATGAATGTTGTCAATATTTTACAAGCAAGAGGACATTTCTTTTATTTGCATCCTCATCTATAATGGTATAGATCCAGGGTGATCAATTATGGATCCATAAAGGTGCTTGAGGGAATTAGAGGAGAAGCTACTTAAAAAATAATAGAATTTCTGACTATTAACTTACTTTTAACAAGTGATTTGTTAAGCTAGTGTTGTTATTGTTACCTAAAACTATTACTGTTAAAATAACAAAAAAACATAAAAATATGACATAGAAAAACCTACAGTAGAAAGGCAACTAACTGAAAAAAATAAGCTAAAAATGAAAAAGAAATTAAAGACTGACAAAGGCATGTAACAAAATGACTAAAAACCTAAATTAAAATGAAAGAAATAGTTCACCCAGTATTGAAAATGTCATTATTTTTGCACCGTCATGTTGTTCCAAAACTGTATTAATTGTTACTCCAGATGTTGAGGATGACCTTCTCAAGGCAGAAGACAAAAAATTAGAAGTAACCAAACACTTTAAGTGCTATTCTATGTTTTTCATTGTATTTATCAGCATTGCAGAGAAATCTTTGCAACAATTGGCTGCTTGAGAGAGAAGTGTAGTGAAGCAAATTTCATGCAAATTCTCCCCATAAGGAATACTTTTTTGTGTGTCCTCCTCAGGTGGACTCACCTGTAAGTGAGAGTCGGTCTCAGCTCACGTCCTGCCTTGATCAGCCGAGTGCTATTACCTCATCAGCCAAAGTGTCCTCTTCATATCCCCCCACCAGCAGTGTCAACCCAACAATCGTCTTGCTGCAGCACAGCAGAGGTAAACACCAGTCTCTCAATATTTCAGGAGGGATCCGAAATAAAAGTATCACATGCATTCAAAATCTAATTGCTTTCTTGATATAGAAAGAGAAACAAGAATGTTCTGTTCCTTGTGATTAGTTTACAAAGTTGTGTTTGAGGCAAAATTAACATAAGATGTCTGTGTGACTGAATGGCATCTCTGTAGTAAGTATTTTGGTGGTGGTGTCTTTTCTATGGCTATGGGAGTGGAGCTAAAAAAAAATAATAATAGAATAATAGAAAAAATAGAATACTTTTATTAAATTTATACAAATTACAATATAGTCTGTGCATTACTGAAAAAATTTTTTACACAAAACTTTTGAGCAGCACTGCTAGCATAGTGATCATTCTGATTCTATGACTCCACATATTGATTACTTTTTACTTTTATGCCAGCAGTACTTGAAGAATCAACTGAAGTTTGGCAAAAAGGTCTAAATCTGGAATAAAGATGCATTAGTCAGTACAATGACAAACAATTGTCAGAATTAATGAAGAGAAGCATCCGAACATAACAGAAACTTGTTTAATTCAAACAGGATTAAAAATCCTAAAATACATCTGTCAAATACAAATATATATATGTGTGTGTACTGTGAGTATGCCCTTCTTAGGAAAAAATATTCCTGCACATTCCCGCTCATTTAAATATTAAATAATTCAGTGATGTTTTTAAAGATTCTGTCCTAGATAAGTGTAAGCTAAAAAGAACCAGACCAGTGTATATTTTATCATGTGTTCTGTTTGTTTATGATCCGAGTTTGTACTTCAGAAGCTGTGGCGGAGCAGGGCAGTTGCCCTAATTGGAGCCCTGCTGTCAGCCGGAATAAATCTTCCTCTGAGACTCCAGCAGACATGGAAGGAAAGAGAATGAGACTGTCTGAACATTCAGTTGTCCAGGCACCCAGAGTCCCAGTAAGGGTAAGAAATTACCACTTCTTAGTTCTCAAGAGATCTAGACTTTGACTACATAAATATATCAAAAATCTGATAAATACAACGCCATCTGCACTCTTGTTTTCTAGAACACAGAGCTGTCAAAAGACTGGTACAGAAACATGTTCAAACAGATTCACAAAGTCCCAGGTAAAGATGCCCCTTATAAATCACATGCTATAAACACTTTTATTTCATCTTTTTTGTGTGTCCAAATCTGAAGGTCACATTTCAGTCATGTCTCTATGTGTGTGGTTTGTCTTTCACTCCACCTTACTCAGAGCCTGTCGAAGAAAATCCATATCGTCCCACCTATATATTTCCAGAGAGCACTGACAGGCCACTGAAAACCAGAGGTACCTTAGTAATAGTTACAATCTGGTATTTATTACCATTTCTTCATGTCACTCTTTTCTATCAGTCATTTAGCATCACATTTATCTCTATGTATGTGTTGTGAAATTTTATATATAGTTAATAAAAACATCTCAGTTATGTATGTAACCCTCATTCCCTGAAGAAGGGAACGGAGAAGTCGCGTCCGAAATGACAGCCGAAATTGGGATCTTGCTTTGAGAGACCAGTCCACTTCGAGTGTACTAAAACATGAACGCCGATGAACATTGGCATGCGCTGATTGAGCCGATTCAGAGCCGAGCCGCTGACACGGCCATTGGCGACGGGACGGGACATCTCTATTCTCTTTTTCAGGGAATGAGGGTTACATACGTAACTGAGAGGTTCCCTCCGAGTCAAGTCGGATAAGACCAACAAAATTGTTATCCCTACAAAAACACTATGGACGCTGGCCCTTCCAGTGTCCTGCGGTAGTTTCCCCAGCCTCCTCTGTCAGGCGTAGGCCAGGGCTCAACACAAGAGGCCAGCTACTGTTTTCAAAGCACTAACCATTCAGTAAGACAGGAACACTAATGAACAGAGAAGTACAGAAGTCAAGCTTTCCCATAGGAGGTCTCTGAATGTATAATCAAATGGACAGCATTTCATTTCAGTATTTTCACAGGAGGATACCGGTTCCACACATAGGCTATAGAATCTAGCAAATGTGTTAGGGGTCGTCCAGCCCACAGCTCTACAAATATCTGCGAGTGATGCACCACGTGCCAGCGCCCAGGACGATGCCACACTCCTTGTTGAGTGGGCCCGTAACCTGTCGGAGCAGGTCACACCCTGTGCTTGGTAGGCCAGGGTGATTGTGTCCACTATCCAGTGGGCCATCCTCTAATTGAAGATTGCTTTCCCCTTCTGCCGGCCTCCATGACAGACACAGAGCTGGTCTGAGGTCCTGAAGCTTTGTGTCCAGTCAACGTAGCATCTTAGAGCTTGTGCGGGACAGAGCAAAGCTATGGCTGGGTCTGCCTCCTTCTTCTGGCCCCCCTGAGGAACCTGATGATCAGGTCATGCTTACCAACGGACCTCCCCTCTATGGGGTAGTGGTTTGCAGTGATTGAAGCCACATAGACTTTAATGGTGGAGGGAGACAACCTTCGCTCCAACCCCTACTGCAGGAATGAATGCATGACTCGGTTTGGGCATCCCCAGGGGGTCTTTTCATTGAGAAGATAAACACTCGACAAACAGGTTCCACTACAAAGAATAGGCACATCTCGTGGATGGTGCTCTCGATGAAGACATAGTGTCAATTACCCCTTGGGGTAGGTCACCTAGAACCTTCCCATCTTCTCCAGGGATCAGACATGGAGATCTTCCGTGTTGGACAGAGTTTGCTCTTCTCCCAGTTGACCCGAAGCCCAAACAGGCTGAGGTGTTGTGACACCAAATCCCTGTGTTCGCACAACTCAACCTGAGACTGAGGTAGAATGAGCCAGTCATCTAGGTAGTTGAGAATGCAAATACCCTGCTCTCTCAGTCGAGCCAGGGCTACATTTGTAAAAACGCAGGGCGACAGGGAGAGCCTGAAGGGTAGGACTATGTACTGATATGCTCGACCTTCGAACGCGAACCTCAGTGGCCTCTTGGTTTGCAGCGATCAACCTGAAGGACGCATACTTTCATGTCTCGATTCTACACAGAAGAATCGAGACATGAAAGTATGCGTCCTTCAGACCAATCCTGGGGACGAACCCACTTGAAGATGCGTTTCTGTGTCAGTATCTTGAACGGGCGCCTATGAAGGGCTCTGTTCAAAACTCGCAGATCCAGAATCGGCCGTAACCCACCTCTTTTCTTGGGCACTATAAAGTAAGAGCTGTAAAAAACTGCTCCTTTGTCAAGATTTTTGGTGCCACCAGGTTTGGCAGGGGCCTGGATGGGCTTGGCGGCTGCCCTGCGGATGGCTTCACGGCCCTGCCTAGATAGGGGCTGCCCGGGAGCAGGAACAAGCTGACTGAGGCGTTGCCGTCTGCTTCTGGGCAGCGGATAATTTAGCTGGGGCAAAATTTTCCACTGCGTTGCCAAAGAGGCCGGTCTGGGACTTGGGAGCATTCAAGAAACATGTCTTGTCTGCTTCACGCATGTTGGCCAGACACAGCCACAGATGGTGCTCTTGGACCACCATGGTGGACATTGCACAACCCAGAGACCGCGCTGTAACCTTCGCCGCTTGAAGTGCGAGGTCCGTGGCAGTATGGAGTTCACAAAGAGCTTCCGGGTCATGACCACCCTGGTAACCATCACCCGGGGCCAGGTCCAAAAACGCACGGGTGGAAGGGGAAATTAAAATGACGCGTCTTTAAACAGACGTTCCACCGGTGAATTACTCTTTTAGTGTGCTGAGGCGCAGAGGGAAGATAGCGGCTTGCACACAGCAGAGGGGTAGTGCAACCTGTTGTGGCAACCTACACAACACCGGAACGACCACAGCTGACGACGCCACTAATCCTCGAAGCAGGAGAAGGGGCTGAATGTTGCACATTCGGCTCCGAAGCGAAAAGCTGGATGCAATTAGCGCATGCTAATGTTCATTGGCCTGTTTTAATACACTCAAAGTGGATTGTTCTCTCAATTTCATCTGTCATATCCGACGTGACTCGGAGTGACCGACTGAAAGGCAACCAAGAAACAGTGCTGTTCAAAAGTTTGGAGTCTATAAGATTTTCTAAACTTTCTAAAGTCTTTAATGCTCACAAAGGATGCATTTATTTGATCATAAAACACAGTAAACATAGTAATATTGTGAAATATTATTAGAGTAACTGTTTTCTATATATTTTGAAATGTAATTTATTCTGTGATTTCTCTTAAAAATGTAAAACAATTGACTTTACAAATGTCTTCACTGTGACTTTTGATCAATTTAGCGTATCCTTTTTGGAATAAAAGTATTAAGTATTATATTCAGTTAGCATTTCTTTCCCAAACTTGGCTGAGAATAGCTGCAGTATATATAATAAGGTGTTAATGCTCCACATTGTTGGCTCCATCCTGTGTCTATTCTTTCACAAATCCCAATGTGCAATAGATGCTGATTTATATGTACACAGTGTCAACAAATTGATTGTCCTAAAGAGGCATCATAGCACTCAAGGTGAGCTGTGGTGATAGAGCTATTTTCAACACACCGAGTAAACCACATCACCATGTATTTAAAACTCATAAATTGATTACCCCCGTTTTAAGAGCTTTCATACCTCTGTGTGATGTGTTCGTGGCTGTGCTTTTAGAGAACCATTCTGCTGAATTATTAAAGCAGTCACAACACACCTGATGGGCTTTGAGTATCCATAGGATTCTTTACAATGCAGAGTAAGCAATGCCATTCCAATGTTAGTCTGAAGTATTTGTTGAAAAATCATCACTGAAATGCCTACTTTCCGTAGTATGCGATGAAAATGTCTTGTTTGTGTAGTAACTAACCAGCTAATGGAAGATTCCAGCATGAAGAAAATACACTGCTATGGTTATAGCGCCATCTACTGGTTGGATTATTCTGAGGAAAATAAAGTGACCTTGTCTTGGAGCTGCTGTTTAGTTGATAATGGACTGCTATGTATGTCACACTAATCCCTGTAATTTTCACCTAGTATATATTAGATGTTTAGAATGCCTCCCGGAGATTCGGCTTTAGAGCGCAGACTATGCTAAGTACAGCTCAATAAGAAAACAGATTGCCAACTACCTTAAGAAAACATTTGGATGTGAAGTAAAAACATTGTAAGTTCTTCATTTATTTGTACCTAAAAAGTATTTTCTGTCTCTTTTAGATGACAGGTTGTCATATGGTGGTGAGGATGGTAAGTGTTTTAATTTTAATCCTTCAAAAGAAAATATATGCTATACTATGAATTCTTATTTAAAGGAAAGCTGTGTTTCAGTGCGGGCCGTCCCTCGCTCCAAGAGTGCTGTAGACATAGGGAGCTCCAGAGGACAGATGCCTGTGCCAACACGCACATCTTCCCTAAAACCTCAGAGGTGAGCCCAAACAAATATTAGGATTAATGAAGCAGATTCTAGCACATTCATTGACTGATGTCTTGAAAATTTCATATTAGAGTGTGAGTTCTTGCACCATGCTAGTGTTGCTCAAGATAGAGATGATGACATTTCTTCACAAAACCTCAACGTGTAAAACATATTTTTTTCAGCATTTTTCATGCTGCCTTAACAAGCATGTGTTGGGCAAGAGAGATATTGTGGTTTGCTGTTAAAATTCATAATAGAAAAACGTTTATTTTAGTAATGGGTGTGCACTAGAAGAAAAGTCATTCATGAGTTTGAACTTACTGGTAATCAATAGGAGGCGAAGCGTGTTTGGGGTGCTGTCTGGGGAGAGAGCTCAGGGTTCAACCCCACTGGGCTCGGGTAGCATGTGGTTCACTGACTGGGCCGAATCCTGCTCGCCCCCTGAAGAAGAAGAGCAAAATGGTGCAGTAGGGGAGGAGGAGGGATGCTTAGATCGAGAGACTGAGGGAAAGGGGCTTGTGCTTTATATAGGAAGTATCTCTTACTCTGATAGAATGATGAGGTAATAAGATGATGGGATGAGGAGCCGGCTGATTAATTACTTGCATGTGCTTCTCCCGAAATTTGTTTGCAAACATCATTTAACGTAACTTAAGCGTTATCTTTACCTTGTATCTTTGTAGATTGTTTCAGGTTTTATATATAAATACAAATATATTAAAGGTGCCATAGAATGGGAAACTGAATTTAGCTTGGCATGGTTGAATACTAACAGTTCAGTACATGGACATAACATACTGTGAGTCTCAAACGCCATCGTTTCCTACTTCTTATATAAATCAAGTGTTTGCAAA